>JANKKC010044886.1:0-22254 GCA_026225755.1 Bursera bipinnata
TATATATATATATATATATATATATATATATATATATATATATATATATATATATCGTAAGTTAACTTTTTTTACTTAATTTCACACATTCCTTCGTAGTCATTCATTTTTATATTTTAATGATGGAAAGAATTGTTGAGTTAGTATAAAAAATTACTTTTTAAGTTCTTTTTCTGCTCACGGATTATAGTAAATCAATGGCTATCAAAGAGAGTGTGTGAATTTAAATCACAATAGTCTGATCCTATATATATATAACCCACTAAAACCCACCCTACCTTATCCATCTTATTGTTGGGTACGTGGGCGTAAACAATAACTCAGGGGCGTGGCCATTTGTGTAAACAAAATTTGGTGAGAGCCACCTCTTGAAGCCTATAGATGCAAAGTGTCAAACGGTGCAATGCTTAAATTACTCAATACAAGTAAGGAATGAATAAGTAATTATTTTATAAAATTTTATTATTAATTAACAATAATTTTTTTAAGTATGAAGCTATTTGCACAAAAATAATTCCTTTAAACATCCATTCTCTAAGTAAACCCTCACCATTAAATTTTGATAAATTAAATTTGTACATCTCATCCCCATAATTTTAAAAATAATTACGAAATAAATTCAATAGATTTTCCCTTGAAAAAATTACCATGAGAAATAAAAAATAATAATTTCGTAAGCTATATGAAAATTGATAAAGAAAAAAGTTAATAACTTTTTCATCCATTTTGTTGTTTAATTAAATTTTTAATTTAAATTAATCATTGTTCTACTTAAGTGTGTTCGTAACTTGGTTGTATGAGGTCAATCTTAAAATTTTAAAAATAAATTAGATAGAAATTGGATTACTTAAAAATCCAAGAACAGGTGTTCTAAATGGGTAAATATTTTGGGTGCAAATAGATTCACCATTTTGATGAGTTAATTTCATATTTTGATATTTTTATTGAGGATAATTTAAACAATTTACGTGCAAAAAGCAGAAATCGGTCTTCAAAACATTCAATCCCTGGTTTCTGAAATCCGAACACCTAAATTTTTGTAGCTTAAGAAATAAGTGGTAGACTGAAAGTCATTTTGACATGAGAAAAATAAGGATATTGGAGCGTTACAAACATTCAAAATTTTTCCTGTGGATTGACAAGTTTGTCAGAAAAAATTGCCTACTGCAGTATTACAACCTGGACTCAGTGTATGGATCAGATCATCAATTTTATTTTTCTAGGGAATAAGATATGGATCCTGCAATTGCTTTCTGCAGGGTTCAAAATGAAGTATAGCAAGGAAGGAACAGAATTGCTTCTTAAGGCTATAATTAAGATTTGATGCATAGATGTCTTGAATGTGCATTTGTTGCAACAAACTGAGTAAAACATTATTGTATATACAACAAAAGGACTTCTCACAGTATCATTGCTAAGAATAAGAAGATTATTATACAAGCTTATTGTAAAATTAGCAACATGATGTTGAATTTCTGATTAAAATGTAAATGTATGCACAAGAATAGGACTTCTTACACTACGATTGCCATCAGACCACACCAGGGATGCAGACACAAGATTTCCATTTGGCAAACCTCTTCCTGTAACAGTCACATCAAAAGACTGCTTTTCATTTAAGGACTTGAAGGAGAGAACTTCAGGTACCACTTTGATGCTAAGTTTTGGGTCAGGCAAGATTTTTGCTTTATAAGTGGAGTTCTCAAGGCCAACATTTGTAACTGTTCTATGAAACCTGACTGTGAAAGATTTGTTTTCTGGAACTTCAGCTGCCATTGAAGGGTAGTTAAGATCCTTGGGCGATGCTTTATCCGAGGCTTCAGGACAGCTGCTGTTATCTCCTGATATTTTTCTAAGTTTTTTCACATCTAAACCCAAGCTGCAGAGCATCTTTATATAGTCGCTTTTAACAGCATCGTATACAAGTCCAGGATTTATAGCCTGTACTGGATTGATATGCCCAGACCCGTATGCGAATTCAAGTTCCGGATTTTTGGAAGCATTCATGGGCCATGCTACAGAGAAGAAAATTTGTTTATTGGTGTCAAACAATATGCAGAAATGGATCATGAGAAGCAGATTTAATATGAGACAAGCTTACCAGTGGTCATTATTGCAGATTTGATGGCAGAAGGAGACCAATCAGGGTGGAACGTTTTAACATATGCTGCTACACCAGCAACATGCGGGCATGACATAGATGTTCCAGATATTATATTGTATTTAACTTGCCTCTTATCATCGAAATCCGTAAGTAGAGCAATAGGTGAATATGCTGCCAAAATGTCTACTCCAGGAGCGCTTATATCCGGCTGAATGATATTTGAGATCAAATCAGCTGGATGCAAATAAATAGTTCTACAAAAGAGAGTAAGCTTGGTTGATGCTAACATATACCTTCATGATTTCTTTCACAATCATATTTGGCCCACGTGAAGAGAAGGGACTAACAACAGGAGCACTAGAATCTTCAATCGCTTCAGTTTTTAATATTTCTGCTACAGGCTTTCTGAAAATACGGAGACAAATATTGGATAATTTTCTGAAACAAAAAAGGTAAAGAATCACTCAGAAACAGCTAATTATAGATATCAATTACTTGGTAGAATTCAAGTAGGCGATGGTCCTGTTATAATCTTCAGCTTTTAAAGCCGATGCAGGAAATGGTACTGTGAAAGAGACTTTGTCAAATCGGTCATTTTTCATGATTGATCCTGCAGCACCAGCTTGATGAGCCCCAGAATTTCCTTCAAACATATCGCATACCACTATCTTTCCCTTGATTGATCTACTATCGAGGCACGTAGCAATTAGACACTCCCTGAAATGAAACAAAATTCAATACTTGTCTATTATTTTATAAAGTTATTAGGAGTTGAAAGCAGTCACTAAGAGGAAATAAGGAACCTACTTCTTAGCACTTTCATCGCAGTCATTACCCCCAACATCTTTTCCATATATAAGAGGGAGTTTTCTTCCGTTCATGGTGAAAGAATTGATAGAAAATCCCTGTTTGGATACACAAAAATGTGCTTTACAAACAAGTTTTCTATAATTTGAGTTTATCACGGGAAAGGACGCTATTTCATTCACAATAACTTCTATATGAATACTGACATGACATGGATAGAAAAGGAATGGTTCAAATAGTGTATAACAACTCACCAAGAACATTTGTGAAAAACTTTGGCCAAACAGTTTTCTAGAAAATGTAAGGAAACTTGTAAAAAGCAATAAATCGTTTTCAGTATGAGCCTTCGAACATAGAAGGAATTGGAAAGGGTATAAATAAGGATTCAAGAGCCTAGCAATATATATGATACCGTTAGTGTCTTGCCGTTCCCAAGAACAACTTTGTCTATAAACAGGCGATCAGTTGTGCTGGCTGCGACAGACAACATCCATGGAGATACGCTCGCTGTTGATGCTATAGAAGGACCATCATTGCCAGCAGAATTTACAGTCAGGATTCCTTTTGCCATTGCATGAAAGGAGCCAATGGCAACGGGATCCTCACTAAATTCGAGTGCACCTCCGGGTCCGAGTGAGACTGTTAAAAGGTCAACCCCATCAGCAATAGCGTCGTCAAAACCAGCCAAGATATCAGCTGATTCACATCCTGCTGGATTACAAACTTTATACGCTGCAATTCTTGCAGAAGGAACTCCTCCTCTTGCAGTACCGCCTCCCAGTCCGAAAAAACTAGCATCCTTGACTTTGTTTCCAGCAGCCGTAGAGGCAGTATGGCTTCCATGACCAAGTTGATCCCTTGCAGTTCCATTTGCAGTGTAATGTTGAGCTCCAATTAATTTGCTGTAAAATTATTTTTCAACATCAATCATAAAATCTCAGCCTTTCAGAGGAAAAATAACTTTATAACAAGGTTCCAAAGCCAATTATGACATTTATAATTTAGTTTTCTTATGAACTGGATATTGGAGGTTGCACATGATCATTCATGATACAATAAATGAGATTATGAGATAAATACGTTACTTGTTGCAAGTGAAATTTTTGCCACCATTACAAACACCTTTCCACTTCTTGGGAGGAGGACCAAAACCTTTATCACTGAAACTTTCGGATTCAGGCCAGATTCCGGTGTCTAGAACTCCAATTATAACATCACTTTCGATACTTGGTTTTCGATTAATAGACTCATTGAATCCCATGAAATCCCAAGATCTTGTAGTATGAAGCTGGAAAGTTCTACTTGGGAAAACAGAGACGACACCCTCCATGCCTGCATATCATAGTTTAAAAACAAATAGTGTAATGTTAAAGAAATCCAAAATGTAATGTTTTACTCAACTATACATTGACATGGGAAAGTACTGTGAGAGAACTCACTAGCAAGCTTTTCTCTCTCAGGATTTGTGAGCTTGGCAGCAAATCCATTGAAACTCCTCTTGTAACTTCTAACCAATATATTGTCCAAGGAGCTGGGTGCAGAAAGATGTTGAGAGAGAGAGTTTGTGTAAAGAAAATTTAATAAATAGTCAAATCTAATACTAGAAAGTAGGAAACTACCTGCCCTCAACAACTTCTTGAAGCATACTTAAATGGTATGACGATGGCATGAATACCTCCCCCTCAGGAAGCGATCCCATGTACACAATGTAAAGCTGCATCATTATATAATGGCCATTCAGACAAAATAATAATAATAATAACAAAGATTATAGTTTAAAGAGTTACTGATGAACTGGCCATTTGCATTGTTTATCGAGAGCGACTTAAACAATTATCAGAAGCTGAGAACATAATAATACTTGCCTTTCTATCGCCATCGGTGGCACCAGATAGACTGCTTAAGTTGAATAAAAGGAAAAAGGATAAGCATTGAAGCAGAATGAATCGATGCTTAGTCATTGTTGTGTATTCCCCAAATTCAAGAGCAAAAAATTGCTTATATATATATATTGGGATTAGGAGAAACACAATGAACCCATTCTCAACCAGACAGAATGCTTATAGATATGGAATAAAAGTGAAAGAGATAAGCATTACTGAAGCGGAATGAATCCATTCTTAGCCATTGTTGTATTTCCCAAATTCAAGAGCAACAAATGCTTATTTATATTGGGATTAGGAGAAACAGAATGAAGCCACTCCTAGCTATGTATATTCATGTTTACTAAGCTTCCATGATAAGATTTCTTTGAGGCCAAATTTAATCTTTGGAATTACAGCTAACTGTTCATTGGAATCAGTAAATAGATTGAGCTGTTATTAGGATAATACATCTCAACTTACCATTTGAATTTTTAAAATTGGAGGTAACAAAGTGCAATTGGAAACTTTGTACCTGGTTATTACAAATAAGGAAACACATTAGAATAGATTCAATGTAACAAATTTTCTTTGTTTCAAATGCAACAATTTAATTAATAAACATGCACCGTATTCAATTTTTACTCCATTATTACAGAATTAGATTCAATGTAACAAATTTTCTTTGTTTCAAATGCAACAATTGAATTAATATACATGCACCGTATTCAATTTTTACTCCATTATTACAGAATTATAATTGCTATTCTCATGCTACTATTTTGACCCCCAATCACAATCATAATTTTTATGTAAGGCTCCGACCACAAATAATCACAATCACAATTGACCGATTGTTACCTTCAAATAAATTGACGCGTCCCCCACTCGAACCCAAGACCTTAAAGGATCAAGACGTTCAGAGTGAGTACCAATTATTCAATTGGTACTCACTCTGAACACTTTGATCCTGTAAATTGACAATTTTTTTTAAAGTAACTATCGGACAATCACAACAATGTTTGTAGATCCACAAAATTATTAAATTGATAAGTAATAAATTGTATTTTAAATTGAATTTTATCTTTTTAAAACCTAATATATGTTTCTTTAAATAAAAAAGGTCTCATTTATTTTTTATTATTCATTATATTAGGATCTTAACATTTGCTCTTCAACCACTCGCAGAATTTGGTGCTCTATCCTCTTGCAAAGTTTTGTGCCCTACTCTCTTGGTGGTCACTTATTTAGTCTATACCTATAACGATAGGTTAAAAATAAAATACCAGATTTAATGTAAATTAATTATCATAAAATAATATTCTAAAATTTATTAAACACTACAGTAAAATGTTAAATAACCTATAAATTTTTCTTTCTCCTCTTTTCTCTTTTTCCTCTTTTTTCTCTCTAGGCTTCCTTCTTTCTCACTTCGGTTTGCAGTCAGGTTGCAAAATAAGGAAGCAGCCAGGTGAGTTGAATTTAAAGCCTACAAGCTGCTAGGTTGAATTTACGGCCTCTCAACTGCTTTGAGCAGGAAGCTTACAAACTACTTGAGTAAACTGATGAAGCTAGCAGCTGCTTGCAAACAAAACCAGCAAAAGCTGGTTGCATGTGAAATCATGCCTTACAAATAATTAGGAAGTATTTTGGTGACCTTAAATAGTTTATATCTGCTCTAAGGGTGAGCACGGGTCGGGTCGGGTTTGGCCAAACTTGGAAAAAGCCCGAACCAGATCGGGTCACAAAAATGAATCCAAAATCGGGTTTTGGAAAAAATGAACCCGTCGGGTTCGGGTTAGTTGGGTTTATTTCGGGTTCAGCTCGGGTTAGAAAATGATTTTTTACTATTTGGGTCAGATTTGTCGGGTTCGGGTCGGGTTTTATCCCTATATCTTTGTATAATAAATAAAATTTGTTTACAATTTCACTTCAATTGAGCTACAGCCAAGTGGTAGCTTTCTCAAAGGTTTTAAGGGATGGTGAAGATTTGAATCTAACATTATGTAAAACTAACGATACAATAAATAAAAACTTTTACAGAGCATAAATAGAATGATTTGTTGCCCAATGGTAAAGCTGGATTTGTTGTAGCCCAATAGTGATGTTACAAAGTAGGTAATGAGGGGGCGGGTTCGAATCTCATTACAACAAAAAAAAAAAAAAAATTATTTTGAGAACAAAAATGCCCACCCCTAATCTGCTCACACTAAAATTATCCACCAGGCAAGTCAAATTACCCAATTGCCAAGTCTTACTTGGGAATATGGGATTGTTTTGGGCTGTTACAAATATTTACCATTTTCTTATGGACTGACATTCTAGGGAATAAGATATGGATTCTGAAATTGCTAACTGCAGGATTGAAAAAAAAGTTTAGCTGGGAAGGAACACAATTACTTCTAAGGTTATAATTAAGGTATAATGCATTTATTGCAACAGACTGACTTCTCACTGTATGATTGCTACGAATAAGAAGCTTGTTAAACAAGCTTATTATAACATTAGCAGTATACGATGTTGAATTTCAGCTTAGACAGTCATTGTATGTACAATAATAGGACTTCTCACACTATGATTGCTATCAGACCACACCAGGGATGCAGACACAACTGTTCGAGATGTCAAATCTTTTCCGGTAACAGTCACATCAAAAGACTGCTTTTCGTTTAAGGACTTGAAGGAGAGAACTTCAGGTACCACCTTGATACTAATCTTTGAGTTTCCAATGATCTTTGCCCTATAAGTGGAGTTTGCAAGGCCAACATTTGTAACTATTCTACGAAATCTGATTTCGAAAGGCCGCATAGGTAAAACTTCAGATGCCATTGAAGGGTAGTTAAGATCCTTGGCGGACGCTTTATCCGAGGCTTTAGGACAAGTGCTGTTATCTCCTGATATTTTTCGAAGTGTTTCCACATCAAGACCCAAGCTGCAGAGCATCGTTATGTAGTCACTTTTACCAGCATCGTATACAAGTCCAGGATTTATAGCCTTTACTGGATTTATATGCCCAGACCCATATGCAAATTCAGCTTCTGGATTTTGGGAAGCTTTCATGGGCCATGCTACAGACAGAAGAAAATTTGTTACCTAGAAAATAAACTTGAAGAAATTGATCAGATGAAGCAGATTTTTTTATATCATACAATCTTACCGGTTGTCATTATAGCAGATTTGATGGCAGAAGGAGACCAATCGGGGTGGAATGATTTAACATATGCAGCAACACCAGCAGCATGCGGGCATGACATGGATGTTCCAGATAATATATTGTATTTGACTCGCCTCCTATCTTCGAGGACGTCCGCGATTCGAGCAATAGGTGAATATGCTGCCAAAATATTTACTCCAGGAGCGCTTATATCCGGCTGAATGATTTGAGAATCCAATCAGCAGAATGCAAATAAACAGTTCTAGAAAAGAGAGTGAGCTTTAGGTTGAGGATAAAATATACCTTAATAATATTGGTTACAAGCCTGTATGGCCCACGTGAAGAGAAGGCAGCGACAACGGGAGCATCAGAATCTTCCATCACTTCAGTTTTCAATATTACTGCTTCAGGCTTTCTGGAAATCCAGAAACAAATATTTGAACAATTTTCGTTAAAAGAATTAATATAAGGAATTGCTCAAAAATGGGTTATTATATAAATCAATACTGGGTAGAATTCAAGTAGGAGAGGGTGATGTTGTAGTCTTCAGCTTCTAAAGCCAATGAAGGCAATGGTACGATCGTAGCAACTTTGTCAAATAGGTCATTTTTCGTGATTGATCCTGCAGCACTAGCTTGAAGAGCTGCAGTACTTCCTTGAGTCTCATCACATACCACAATCTTTCCCTCAGACAAATCGCTATCGAGACACCCAGGAAAACAGATCCTGCAATGAAACAAGATTCCATACTTGTCTATTATATTATAAACAAGGGATTGAAATGATTCAATAAGAAGAAATGAGGAACATACCGGGCTTGTTGTTCATCGCAATCAATAATCTTTACTTCTTTTCCTTGTACCAGAGGGAATTTTGTTCCGTTCATAGTGAAAGCATTGATTGAAAATCCCTGTTAATTGGAAAAATAAAAATGATAACAAGAATGCGCATAACAGAATAATTATTTCTGTGAATAAGGAAAGGCTTATATATGATACATACCACAAGTGTCTTTCCGTTTCCAAGAACAACTTTGTCCACAAACAAGCGATCAGTTGTGCTGGCTGCCACAGACAACATCCATGGAGATACGCTCGAGGTTGTTCCATTAGTAGGACCATCATTGCCAGCAGAATTTACGGTCAAAATTCCTTTTGCCATTGCATGAAATGAACCAATAGCAAGGGGATCCTGACTAAATTCAACTGCTTCTGCAGCTCCGAGTGAGACTGTTACAATGTCAACCCCATCAGCAATAGCATCGTCAAAAGCAGCCAAGATATCTGCTCCTTCACACCCAAATACACTACAAACTTTGTACGCCGAAATTCTTGCTGAGGGAACTCCTCCTCTTGCAGTGCCTTGTCCCACTCCAAAAAAACTAACATCCTTCACACTGTTTCCAGCAGCCGTAGAAGCAGTATGGGTTCCATGACCAATTTCATCCCTTGCAGTTTCACTTGAATAACGTTGAGCTCCAATTAATTTGCTGTAAAATCATCATTCAATGTCATTCTGGATAATGAAATCTCAGCATTTCTTGGCAATATAACTTTATGGCAATGATGCAAAGCCATGTTTCATATCACCTAAAAGACTTCGGACTATTTCTAAACAAATTCACATATATGATTCATGATACAATAAATGAGAGAAATACGTTACTTGTTGCAAGTGAAATTTTTGCCACCATTACAAACACCTTTCCACTTCTTGGGAGGTGGACCAAAACCTTCATCACTGAAACTTTCTGATTCAGGCCAGATTCCGGAGTCTAGAACTCCAACTATAACATCACTTTCGGTACTTAATTTACGAGTAATAGATTCTTTGAATCCCATGAAATCCCAAGATCTTGTAGTGTGAAGCTTAAAAGTTCTACTTGGAAAAACAGAAACGACTCCTTCCATGCCTGCATATCATAGTTTAAAAACAAATACTGTAATTTAAAAGACATCCAAAGTGTAGTGTTTTACTCAATTATATATTTACGTGGGAAAGTACTGTAACAGAACTCACTAGCAATCATCTCTCTCTCAGGATTTGTGAGCATGGCAGCAAATCCATTGAAACTCCTCTTGTAACTTCTAACCAATATATTGTCTAAAGAACTGGGTAAAGAAATAGTTTGATGGAGAGTTTATATTATGAAATTTTAATAAACTGTTACATCAAATAAAAGTATAAATTAGAATACTACCTACCCGCCCTGATCAACAACTTCTTGGAGCATACTTAAATGGTGTGATGGCATGAATTCCTCCCCCTCAGGAAGCAATCCCATGTACACAATGTGGAGCTGCATAATTATAATGGTCATTCAGACGAAATCAAAAAGAAACAAATAACATTATATAGCTTAAAAGGTGACTGATAAACTGGCCATTTGCATTGTTTATCGAGAGCAACTTAAGCAATTATCAGAAGTTCAGAACATAATAATACTTGCCTTTCTATCACCATTGCTGGCACCAGAGAAGCTTATGTTGAATAAAAGAAAAAAAGATAAGCAATGAAACAGAACAAATCCATGCTTAGTCATTGTTGTATTCCCCAAATTCAGGAGCAAAAAATTCTTGGTTGTATTGGGATTAGGAGAAACAGAATGAACCCATTCTTAATTAACCAGACAGAACGCTTATATTGAACAAAAGTAAAAGAGATAAGCATTACTGAAAAAGACTTAATGCATTCTAAGCCATTGTTGGATTTCCCAAATCCAAGAGCAATAAATGCTTATTTATATTGGGATTAGGAGAAACAGAATGAAGCCACTCCTAGCCATGTATATTCATGTTAACTAAGCTTCCTTGTTTAAATTTATTTGATGTCAAATTCATCGCTCGCATTACAGCTAACTATTCACTGGAATGTATCTCAACTTACCAATTGAATTGTTAGACTTGGAGGTAACAAAGTGCACTCAGAATCACAATTGATCGGTCGTTACCTTCAAACAAATTGTCAATTTGCTCTCCTCAGATACGCGTCCCCCATTCGAACCTAAGACCTTAAAGGATCAAGGCGTTCAGAGTGAGTACCAATTGAGCTAGCCTTGATCCTTTAAGGTCTTGGGTTCAAGTGGGGGAGAGGGAAGCAAATTGACAATTTGTTTGAAGGTAACGACCGGTCAAACGCTTCGGAAAGGATACAATGTCACAAATTTTCTTTGTTTTTCAAATGCAACAATTGAATTAATATGCATGCATCTGCATCACATTCAATTTTTACTCTATTATGGAATTATAATTGCTATTCTTGTACTATAAGATCATAATAGATAATATTTGTAGGTCCATAAAAATATTAAAATGATAAGTAATAAATTGTATTTTATCTTTTTAAGATCTCATATATATGTTTCTTTAAATAAAAGAAGTGACATTTATTATTTGTTATTTTAAAATTTTAAATATTTGCTCTCGGACCACATTCTAATTTAAGTAAAAGAATTAAATTTTGTTTAGACTACATGTTAGTGCAAAGGATGATCTTGCATTACAGTTCCAAGTCTGTCTATAACACAGTCAGGCTACGCTCACTATGATTGTAGTCAGACCACACCAATGATGCAGACGCCATTGACTGCAACACCTTTCCGGCAACAGTCACAAGAAAGGATTTCTTCCCATATAATGAATCAAAAGATAAAATGCTAGGCTTCACGGCGATGTTAATCTGGGAATTGCTGGAGACTTCTGCTCTATAACTGGAGTTTGCCGTGCCAACATTTGTAACGGCTCGCGGACACTAAAACTTTAAAAGGTGTATTGGACTCAACTTTAGCTTTGAATGGTAATTGAGATCTTTCCCTGAGGTTTTAACTTGAGTAACACTGGGGCAAGTGCTGTTACCTCGTGCTACAAGTCCCAGCATCGTTGCGTTGTAACCAATATCACCAAGCATTTTAATGTAGTCTTCATGAGAGGTTTCATATACCAGTCCAGGATGTAAAGCTTTTACAGGATTGATATGCCTAGATCCGAAACTAAATTTGGCCCCCGATTCTCATTAGCATTCATTTGCAAAGCTATAAAGATAAAAATAAAATAGAAAGGCAAATCTGCTCATATACAACGTACTGAAAAGATCAACTATTTCTGAAATGACATCAGGGTTACCAGTACTTTTAAGAGCAGATTTGATGGCTGAAGGAGACCACTCAAGGTGGAAAGTTTTACATAAGCAGAAATAGCAGCAGCATGTGGGCAAGACATGGATGTTCCAGATGGTATACTGTATGTAAGAGACCTTTTTATCTAGAGGCTCATCTGAAAGTGAAGCAAAAGGATAATACGCTGCTTGAATTTCTTCATATAGGATTTAAACAAGAAAGTAACTTAAAGGGAATTTAAAAATTTATTTTGGCAATTAGATTTTTATTTACAGTAGTGTCTTAAAACAATGATGAAATTGGCAATACAGGTTTACTTTCATGTGAAACAAGAGTTTTGGAAGTTACAGTCTCATTGATTTTCTGATAGGTTTATTCAGAGTCCAAACCAATTTTTTGGATGTAAGTTTTCAAAATCCAAAATTTCCAAATTGCTTTAATTCATTTAGAGTATCTCTTTTCCTTGATGTCAAGCGGAAAATGAGTTTTAAGAAATGATCAATTTTTTCTTAGCTTTTTCAAAAATCATCAAAAACTGTCAAGCCATTTGCTAATAGAGAGATTTGTTGATCTGATACAATGGTCGGTCATCATAATTTGAGGCCTTTGTTTGTGTACAGAACAATAAGAGTTCTTGCATTAAAGTTGCTACCAGACCACACCAGTGATGCAGATACCATAGAATTTTCTTGCAGTCCAACTCCATTAACTGTAACAACAAAAGATTTCTTCCCCCTCAATGATCTGCAGTAAAGATCATCGGGCATCATATTAGTCTTGACCTTTGAATCCACATTGACTTTTGCTTTGTGGGTTGAATTTGCAAGGCTAACATTAGTAACTGTTCTGGTAAATCTGATATTAAAAGGGTATTTGCAAGGCCAAATGGAATACGTATTTGCATTATCTTTCTATATTGAGATTAAAGACCGATATGGAAGACGCCAAAGTCCAGCTCATTTCTCATACCATGCAGCGAGGTCTAGCTTTGACAACATGAAGAGACTAGAAGAGCAAGCTTCACCAGTCTGTCATTAGATCTCCCGTTCTGCAATCTATTCATTTTCTATTGTAACGAATATATAAAAGAACCGCAAACTGCATGTGCTTGCTGAAATAGGACAATGCTAACAATTCTGAAAATATCTTTCTAAGCACATGCATGATTGCACCGAGTGACTGCAGGATTTTATAAAAACGATGGGCACGTTGTATATTTTAATATTTATAATTTTTTTAATATAATATGATGATATCAAAAAAATTATTTTAAAAAAAAAAGTACATCTATATTAGAGAACATAATAAACATTATCCTTTATAATAAATACTATAATATAATAAAGCAAAATATAAAATACTAATTTTGATAATTAATTTATTCAATAAATACAAAATTATAAGTGTTCCTTACGAGTTTTCATATTTTAAAGACATTGTATTATTACTGCATTGCCAATGTTATCAAAAATATATTTTTCACTATAAGTAAGCAAGTTGTCATTCATTCATTCATCTCTCACTCATTCGATTATGTCATTCAGTCTTTAAGATGGTCCTATTAGAAAATTTTCTCTTTATTCAACATAATTTTTGAATGATATTTTTTTACTCTATTTAAAAATAAATTAAAAATAGAAATATATGATATAATTATCATATATAATACAAATTATAAAAAGAAAAATTTGTCATTACCGTTCATGAAGATTTCTTTAAATTTGTAATCAAGTAACAATCAATTGATTATTTACAAGTTAACAAAAGATGAAAATGAAAGATATAATTTTTCTAAAATTAATTTCATAAGAATTAAGAAAATCTATTTAAAATTATAGTTATAAAATAAAATAATTCAAATATCATGAATTTAATTTTATTGAAGAAAGAAGAAGTTTGTGGCTGCAAATAAGCAATCTGGTAGGCTAGACTAAAGAAACAAGTGATCGGAAAGGGATGGCAGAGCAAGGGCTGAAACGTAGAGGAGTTGTGCTAGTACCATGTCCATACCAAGGCCACATAACTCCAATGCTTCAGCTAGGCACCATCCTTCACTCAAAGGGCATATCCATCACAGTTGTTCATACTCAGTTCAATTCTCCTAACCCTTCCAGCCATCCTGAGTTCAAGTTCCAATCCATACCAGATGGCTTACCTGATGACGTTATCTCATCTGGGAATGTGGTAGATCTTTTATCGCTTCTTAACCTTACCTGCCAAGAACCTTTCCTCAAATGCTTGGTTCAGATGATGGAACAACAGGACCCAAGTGATGAGATCGTCTGCGTCATCAATGATGAACTCATGTACTTCTCTGAAGCAGTAGCTAATCTACTAAAGCTACAACGCATCATCTTGCGCACCACCAATGCTGCCGTGGTTCCATCTCGTCTTGCACTTCACAAGCTCAAGATGGAAGGCTACATTCCCTTGCAAGGTATGTGCTTTGATTGCCTGCTTAACTCATTAGGAACTCCATAAACGCCAAAAAGAACTCTGATCTATTTCTGCACTACAGATACTATGTTGCAAGATCCAGTACCTGGGCTTCATCCTCTCCGCTTCAAGGATCTACCCACCTCCAGGTTTGGAGTAACAGAAAATTTATTGCAACTGATAACTAACATGTATAAAATAAGAACATCTTCAGCCGTCATTTGGAATACCATGGACTGCCTGGAACAATCAACACTGGCACAGCTCCAACAGCAATGCCAGGTTCCAATTTTCCCAATTGGCCCTTTGCACAAATTCTCTCCTGCCTCATGTAGCAGCTTACTTAGTGAGGACACTAGCTGCATCCCTTGGCTTAACAACCAAGCTTATGGCTCTGTTATATATGTTAGCCTGGGGAGCATAGCGTCCATGGGAAAGAAAGAGCTAACTGAAATGGCTTGGGGTCTGGTGAACAGCGAGCAGCCATTCTTGTGGGTAGTTCGGCCCAGCTCAAATGATGACTCAGAAGGTGCAGAATTATTGCCCGAGGGTTTTAAAGAAGCTGCTGGAAAAAAAGGCTGCATTGTGAAATGGGCACCTCAAAAGGAGGTCTTGGCACATGTTGCGGTTGGAGGATTTTGGAGCCATTGTGGTTGGAATTCAACACTGGAAAGCATATGTGAAGGGATTCCAATGATATGCCAACCATGTTCCGGAGATCAGAGAGTCAATGCCAGGCATGTGAGTCATGTCTGGAGAATAGGCCTGCAAGTGGATAACAAATTGGAGAGGGAAGAGATACAGAAAATCATAAGAAGGCTAATGGTAGATAAAGAAGGGGAAGAGATCAGGCACAGGGCTAAGAATTTGAAGGAACAGATTGAACTCAGTATCGCAAAAGGTGGTTCCTCCTTAAATTCACTAAATAAGTTCACAGATTTTATTAACTTGATTTAATTCCTTTTGAGTCTCAACCCATGTTACTCCAATAATTTTCTTCTTGCTAGATACTAATAAGTGAATCAAGTTATATATCACCAACTCTGTTCATCAAAAAACAGATTTTATATAAAAATTATGCCTTTTATTCATTGTTGTGAATTGATCACTCAATTTCAAACTAACTATTCACCCATCTTAGTAGTCGATGCTGAGAAGAGTAAATAGTGAAGCAGTTCAAATCTAGCTATAGTTCACAGGTTTTCATCACTATGAATCCAAAGCAGACACAGGTTTGTCACCAAAAAGATTCAAGTCATGAATTGCAAACAGTAGACAGTGTACATAACATCTCATTATGTGCCACTATATGATATTCATAGATAATTGACCAGGGTTGAGCCCCGCAATTTGACGGCGGATTTAAAAAGCCACCTACAGATGCTTGGCTGGTTCTAGGCAAACCTCCTGGATGTCTCTGCACCCTTACCTCCTTTATCACTGACTGGTCATTTAGTATACAATGGAAGTCCGAGTATATGCACACAAGAGCACCTGATCTGATAACAGAAATGTATAGAATTATGCTTAAATATCATGATAAAATCAAGGTCAACTATACTTCACTATGTTTCTAAATTATGGAAGTCAATAAATCAAGAGAATTATGATCCTAAAATTCGTGTAATTAGGGACAGGGTTGAACAAACCTTCAAATGGGGATCTGAGTTTGAGAAGTAGGGTAGGGAGATGGTTAATAATGTTGCTACCTGTTTGAAATACAAAACTCCGAAAGGATGAAGGCAGTGAAGCAATTGTTGTAATTAATTTGACAATTAACTACTAATAAATTAATAAAAATTAACGTATAACTCTTAATTACACAGATTAATAGCAATGAACAATTAATAATACAAGAATTAATTGAAAAATATAATAATTGAACATTAACAATATACTTCAATTATAATATGCTTCAATTAATAATATTAATTAAACAACACTTACAATAAATAAATTATAATTATAGAACAATTAAAAAAATTGAGTTTAAGGAAACAAAACGAAGACTCATGTATCACACATAATTTTAAAAAAAAAAGATTCGCTCCTCATCAAGAAATTTGAGATTGTTTAGCATCTGTCTCCCAAGATAAAATGATTTCAAGCTCTATCGAGCTCTTGGAAAGTCGTTTCTTATCAAACCAAGTAGTAGCCCTAGCTCTATATGTATAAACTCTTTGAGAGGAGATGCGAGAAATAAGAGAAAGCAAAAGAGAAAGCTTTTCTCTTGGTGTTATTAGATGAAAGGGGAGAGTGTTATATATATATATATATGAAGAAAGAGAGAGTTATAAATTGACCTATTAAAGTCTATCTTAAAGCGATAGAAGTTACAAACAATTAATCTCACAGTTAATTCTGAACTTACAAGACTATTTATGTCAAAACTGTTAATGATATAATTGCTATTAAGTCCAATAAAAATTTCTGATTTAATTGTCATTAAACCCAATCAATATTTCTGACTTCTATAATTAATTTCTGGTATCTGGTAAGTTAATATGACTTTGATACGGATAATATATTAAGAAAAAACTTTTCTAAAAGTCCATTTTTGAACATAATATTAGAGTTAAAGGTTTCTAAGTCATATCACTCTTTACGATTAAGTTATTCAATCAAATCCGAATACTAGTTAAGTCTTATGGTAATCAGATCTATTAGACTCAAATATTAATGTAGAGTCATACCTGATAATTTAAGTTTTTGGGTCAAATATTAATAGTTCATATATGTTAACTTAAGCTTTTTAAATCAAACTTTTTGCTAATATCTACTTATGTCCAGGTGTAAATTAAGACAAGCACTTGGAACTGATAACTAACATATCTAATATAAGAAAATCTTCTGCCGTCAATTGGAATACCATGCACTGCCTGGAAAAACGAACACGTTCACAGCTCCAACAGCAATGCCAAGTTCCGATCTTCCAAAACTGGCCCTTTGCACAACTTTGCTCCTGCCTTCTCTAGCAGCTTGCTTAATGAGGACACTAGCTGCACTGCTTGGCTTAGCAACCAAGCTGTTCATAACTCTATTATATATGTTATGCTTGGCTTAGCAACCAAGCTGCTCGTAACTCTATTATATAAGTTAGCCTGGGAAGCATAGAATCCATGGGAAAGACAGAGCTGTTAGCCTGGGAAGCATAGAATCCATGGGAAAGACAGAGCTAGTTGAAAGGGCTTGGGGTCTGGTGAACAGCAAGCAACCATTCTTATGGATAGTTAGGCCCAGCTCAAATGACGACTCAGAAGGTGCAGAATTATTGCCCCAGGGTTTAAAAGAAGCTGCTGGAGAAATGGCGTCGTTGTGAAGTGGGCACCCCAAAAGCCGGTCTTCGCACATGGTGCGGTTGGAGGGTTTTGGAGCCACTGTGGCTGGAATTCAACTCTGGAAAGCATATGTAAGCGGATTCCAATGATATGTCAACCATGTTTTGGAGATCAGAGGGTGAATGCCAGGTATGTAAGCCATGCCTGGAGAATAGGCTTGGAATTGGAACAAATTGGATAGGAAGAGTATAGGGAAAACCGTAAGAAAGCTAATGATGGATAAAGAAGGGGAAAAGATAAGGCATAGGGCTACGAATTTGAAAGAAACGATTGAACTCAGTATTACAAAAGGTGGCTCCTCCTTCAAGTCACTAAATGAGTTCAGAGACTTCATTAACTTGTTTTAATTCCTCAATGAATATCCTACCAGCATTTGAGCAACATTCTGCTCGGATTATATCGTGAGCTACATTGCATAAACTAAGCAATTGAAAGGCCTTTGCTTGTGTAGCATTAAATTCATTCAAAATATGTGACTTGCCAGCATTGTTGCTCCAGAAAAACATAATTCTCAACCCATGTTACGTGAATAATTTTCCCCTTGCTAGATACTAATATATTGTTTAAAGAGGGAAACTGCACCAAGAAAGAAATTCTATAATTAATTTGACCTATGTGCCCCATGCTCAACATAATCACTGCTTGATAAAGATCTCATTTTATTTCAAAGGAGCTCAAAATAATCTTATCACATCCCTGCCCTTAGAATATTTGTAAAATTTTTCCCAGTTAAGATGGTGATGAAGAGATCAGCACCCAACCAGGATAATAATGCAATTATGCATCTTCAGTGATCAGAAGTGACTAAGTAACAGTACAAAGTTACATAAACTTAAACAAAGACATCCACCAAAACAGAACTTTCAAAGAAGCGAATGATGAAACAATGTTTCTCTTCATAAGAGTTGGCAAATGAGTTATTTAGAGTACCATCACTACATTACATCATTAGCTAAATACATTTACTTTTGGCTACATACCTCTCACACTGTTTGTAAGTAATAACAATCACATTTAATATACTTCTTACTAGACCTCCTTGCAGTGCAGCAATGAACTCAAATGCAGGACTGCGAAACAGAATCCTAGTATCTTAAGCCTTCTCAGGCAATAATATCATCCTTAAGTAGTTCTGGCAGCTAAGACACAAAGGAAAGATAAAAGGTCAGATTGCTATAAAATTGCAACTAAATAATCGACAATAAGGTTCTTACCAACACATGGATAAGGATAAACCTAAATACAAGCTCAAGCAAAAAGCTTACAATGTTTAAAGGCCTATTATTAAGAGAGGAGAGCGATCAAGTATGGAGATAGTTAGCAGCCATCATCAGCTCCAAAGTTAGTTCAGGTTCAATATGGAAATCAGTCTCCTTACCCCTGGAAAAAGAGAATCATTTCCATGTCAACATAGTGTCAAAAGAAGACAAGAGATTCACTTTTTAGCTCCAGACCTTGATAGGCTCCCACAAAAATTTATTGAAGGTTTCGTAATAACTAAAACAAAAGAAGTTTATTCATGTTGGTTTATAATGGACATGGTAATTGTCAAAAGCATGTATTTATCTTCAACATAGTAGACATGACCCACAAACCATTATCTTAACAGAATATGCACATGAGAGAACAATCCCGGGCGTTGTCCTCATATAGATCTCAACAATGATGAAACAACAACAACTGCCTCAATACATAGGTGAGACATTATTAACAAAGTAATCATTTGCCTAATCAGACGGGTAAACATAAGGCAAATATGACATTGTTCTTGCAAGTCTGAGAAAAACAGAAATTTTTTTCCAACGTGTATGTATCAGTGCCATTCCAGACAACACCAGCAACTACATGAAGTAAAATTGCAACAGTGACTCCTCCCTTCCTCAAAATATAACAAAATTCACAATACCCAATACATAGTCAACAAAAATCAGTTTTTGTACCCAAATAAACCACTTCCTAGGCTATGAAAATTCATTCATTGAAAGAGAAGCAAATATACAAAGACACTGAAAACATCCCATAAAAGAATACATATCACGAAAACAAATAAATAAATAAAATAGAACCTGGCGTACTGAAGGGACCAGTAAAAATATTGGCAGATCTTCTCCAGAATCGTGGTGCTTATCTCAGGAAATGTCACTTCTCCATGCTGTGTTTCAGCAAAACTCCCTGCCATATACCAAATACAATTCTTCATCCCACACGGATAACGTTCACAATCATAAATTTATAATTCAAATCTCCAAATCAATTCAATAATTCTCCCTATACAACCAATTTATGTGACCTAATACATACAAGTGACCTGACACAAAATCATTGAACGGATGGCTATCACATCATTTATTGAAAAATCAAAATCTTCATTTATTTTGCATTTTTATCCTTTGAATGCTTTTTTGTCCTATGAGATTGCACGTATTAACTTGTATAACTTGGTTGTATGTGTTGCTTTACTGTAACGATTCGAGATCGAATACTTGAAAGTATAAAATATGCGGCATGGAACCATTGATTCCGGTAACATTACCGGAATTCGGATCCCTGTACCGGAAAATCGCCTCATGTCAGACAAAACCCCGACAATTTAACAAACATCATCAGAAAAATTTGAAAAAGAAAAATTTAAAGCCAAATTGAATGCGAGTGTAATTCAACAGAAAGATACGAATTATTGTTTTTCCAGTCAAAATGAAAATTAATAATCAAGCAAATAAGCAAGAGAAATACCTGGAGAGGTGAGCATGTTGCGTATGGTCTGGGAGACCATGGCAGCTTCCTTGTCGATGACGAACTCGAAGCCCTCCGCGCTGATCAGCTTCACCGTGTCTTCCTTCCTCATCTCCTTCTCCGGGGAGAAAGATGCGTGTAGTTCGAGTTTCTCTTTGATGACGCGAACGGGGGGAGAAGGCGATCGAAACTCGGCTTCGAGTGTTTGGTGGATGATCGTTACAGTGGGAGTTTGGCTCACGCTACTCGTGACGCGTGGTTTTCACTCTTCCGTGAAGAGAATAGAAAGTCTGGAGTCTTGAGCCTGTTTGTTTGGAGGGTTAATTTCATTCCGTATTGTTGGTGAGTGGATACTCTAGTCCTACCTCGGTATAACCACAAAAAAAAAAAAAACAAACAAACAAACAAGCATCTGGATTTGGTAATTTTATGAATAAAATAAATTTTAATACAATAATATTTTATATTTTTATTCATAACAACGATGTTGTTTTGTATTTATATGTTGGTAACATGTAATGCCGTATAAGGTTTTCTTTTTTATAATAATAATAAAATTTATTTTTATGTATTATTATATTTGTTTATAAAATTTGTAAGTGAACAATTATTCTTTACTCTCTTAGAAAAGTAATATTTTTACCATATAATATACCAACATAAGGTGTTTTTAAAATTCACCATCTTATCAAAAGGGGTAAATATTAGACACCCCCAAGGTTTGGTCTAAGTAATAAACTCACCCCTATCATTCATAAAGTAACATAAAGACCCCCATTTTGATATTTTAAATAACATTAAGACTCTTATTTTATGTGTCAAAACCCATATGTTTTCCAATTCTAGGGATGTCTATGTTACTTTATTAATAACAGGGGTAAGATTGTACTTAGACCAAACCTCAGGGGTGTCTATATTTTTACCCCCTTATCAAAAGAATTTATATCATCACCAAAGATTGACATATTGATAAATTTCTTTTGTAAAAGATTATCATTTTGTAATTTATCATCTTAATTTAGGTAAGTTGGGGGATTTGTATAAATAATGAAATTTAGGGAATATATATTAAACATAATAAAAAATTTAAAAATTTTGATTGTCTAATTAAAATAGTTAACTCTTGGGCTTTTTAATGTTCACATATCATGGACTAACAGGTCATTACCTTTAGCTAGTCATTGGCCGGTAATGGACCAGTAGTAATAGACCAATTATTTTGGTTAGACAAATAAAATAAAATTGAGTATAATCCTTATATAAACACAAATAATATGTTTATAAATGTGTATAATATTACAAATTTATTCAGTATGAAATTAATTTTCAATAGCCATGGCAATAATGCTTTCATCATTTGAAGAATGAACAAGAAAGCAAGAACAATAAAAAAAGGGGAGACTATAGAATAGGAGTAAAGATTGGTCAACCATCCACCAAACGAGCACCTTCCAACTTCGATAATGATTTTTTGCATTATAGTTACAAAATGATTCAATCATTGACTTGGGAAATGCAATTACAAGCAACATGCCCTCATTAGCCATCGTAGTTGACTAAATCAATAAAACGGTTGATATAGTTTTCCAACTTACTAGAAAATTGAAGCCCATATTAAAAAATTAAATTAAAATAAAAACACACTTTGTAAAGCACTTACTTGGGCGATCTTGAGTTTTCGTGTATAATCTAATCAAAGGCACTTA
>JANKKC010044887.1:0-22277 GCA_026225755.1 Bursera bipinnata
TGTTACTTTATGAATAACAGGGGTGAGTTTGTTACTTAGACCAAACCTTGGGGGTGTCTATGTATTTACCCCTTATTATTATTATTATTTTAATTTTGGAAGCCCTCGATCTCTCCCGGCTTTTAAGTACATATAACCAAACGATTATGTCAAAAAAGTACAAATCCCTTTCTTTTAAAATTTTGGATCGAATGGAGCTCCGGTCTCTGTGACCATACTTCTTCACATAGTTTATAAGCACTTCATCGGAGAATTTACTCTAACCCACCAATTAGATTTCAAGAAAATAATTAACTTCACACTTTTATTAAACTAATACTTATCTCTTAAAAATTAACACACACTGTTTTTTTAAATTAACACTTATCCCTCAAATATTTGAGGGTAAATATTAATTTTTAAGGGTTTTAAGGAGTAAAATTAATTTGGTAAAAATATGAACTAAATATTTCCTTCAAATTTATTCAGGGGGTTATTGTAATTACCCCGCACTTCAGCTTCCTATGCATTCCATGGCCCTTTCCTTGTCTCTTAATTTGTTCACTGTCAACATCTCTTTAAGAACACAAGAAACGTCGAGGTACTGAAGAATTCTGTGACTATCAGATGGCACGAACGAGACTCTTCTCCGCTTCTTCTTCTTCACACACTCCATTAAAACCTATTTAAAATGTAAATTAAAAAAAAAAATCAAACAGCAGCCCATTACCAAGACAACTGAAAGCAAAACCAAAAAACACAAAATTCAACATTTCCAGTAATCAATCCAATCCAAAAGAAAAAACCCAGAAACAGTTGTACACAATAACAAAAAAGGAGCTGACTTTAACCTGAACTTTAAATCAACGAAGGAAAACAGATGATCCAAAACAAGGGGGGCATCCACCCATATCAAATCCAAACAAATCAACGAAAACCTTAACAAAGTTTCAATCTTTGATACTTTCGAAAACACTTTTTACACCATCACTCACTCTTCACCATCTTTCTCTTTGGAACTACCGAAATCCCATCTCGAGCATTGGTCATCCAATCAATCTCTCCTCCAAATTTTTCATCTTTGTATGATCTAGAGTGCCTATTAAAGGGAAAGATCGAGACTCAAAAAAACAGATCAACAAATCGAAGAAAAATTGTGTTGCTGTTCTGTGGTGTGGTTGCAAGTAGAGAAGGTAAAGAAAAGAAAAGAGAACAAAGAATTATAGTATTTATCATAATGGAATAATGCTTATTGTATCTCCTTAATAGGTGTTATTATTTCGGGAAGAATAATTTTCCCTGAGAGAAGAGGATGAAGAAAGTGAAGAAGAGATTGCATCTAATTGCATCTTCATCATTTCTTCTCAAAGTGATGGTAATGTGATGGAGTTGATCAGAAAACAGTAACAAAATTAGAGCAGATAAAGCAAGTGTAAAATGGAAAGAAAGAAGAAGAGCTTAAAGCAATGCCCGTGGAAGAAACAGATAAGGTTTTCTAAATTACTCCTTAAATTAGTTTTTTACTTTCTTTGTAATCAATTTATTTATTTAATTTTTGTTTTAAGTATAAAAGATGCACGAGAATTAAGAGTCCTCACATCATTATAAATATAATTTTTTTTTTTTTTTGTATAGAAAACAAGAGATACTATTTAATTAATTAAGTAATATTAGATTTATTTTAAGCATTGAGATCTTTAATTTGATATGATTTTCTATGGAGAAAATGTACAAAGCAAACACTCATATAAAATCAAATTGCAGACAATGACATCAGCTCGCTTTATAGGGAACTCAACTTATTCCTTTTAATTAAATTTTCAAATTCCTCAACATAACCTTGCCTTCAGTAACAGAACTTCATGTTGCTGGAAAGAAATGCTAATGTATTAGAAATATGCACTCACACTCTTCCAATTTTATTTAATATGAAAACAACAGCTTCGCCGAGACTTTGATGTGAATGAATCGAATTACTTATCCCTCGGTCCTAAACCAAAACTTTCCTAATTTCTTTATTGTTAGATTTTGGAGTATATATGTTGGCAATTTACATGATAAAATGGGTATATAAAATGTAATTTTTAGATTACAAGTTGTAAATCTTTCTCGGATTGTTTGGCTTGTAAAAAACTGAATAATCTCTTGAGAAGAGCTATCTATCAGATCTTGCTAGCCTAGGACCCGCCTGCCTCACGAGCGAAACTGGACAGTTGGTTTTCCTCGCCTACCGCTTGACCTGTGCTCAAACGAGATTCACTTACACTATATAAACTTGAGATTTACATATTTAAAATAATCTCTCTTTTCGGACAATCGACTCCAAATCTAACAATGGGTTTTTGAGAGAATTCAAAGAGAAATATGGGTGAGTGGATCCATGAGAGAATACACGAGAAAAACACTTGCTAGAGACATTTAATCTTGAAGATTGATTGTTAACTTTCTCACTCTAGAATCATTTTTCATCCAAACATGTTCTTGAGAGCACTTTGAGGGAAAAATGGGTTTTCATTCTTTTGAGAGATTATGAGCCAAATACTTCTGAGATCTAAATTTGTGATTTGCTTTCTTCTTTAAGCACAACCATAAATCAACCAAATACTTTAGGATCTAGATATTCTGAATTTGGGGTTGAAGCTTAGAGTTTCAGATAAGAGGATAAGTTTGTTCTTTGATTTATATAAAGAAGAGGTTCAGAGGTTCTGGATTTGTAACTGTCTGAAGAGTCTTTTGGATTGTATAATTGAGGTATCAGAGTCGTAAAAGGTTTTATTTGAGTCTAACTACTGATTTTAAGCTTTAATTTCATAGTGAATTATTTGGTGGCAACCAATAAACCGAAGGACTTTTTCTCATGAAAAGGTCTTCAAAGGTTTCCTTTCGTTAACAAATCTGATGTTTTGTTTTAATTTTCCATTTTTGGATCCTAATTGTGTTGACTCTTTGGTGGTTAAATTCTATTAATTTACTTTAAGGGGTTTTAGTTTATCATATTTAATTGTGTTTCATATTTATTACACATATTTACCCTCTCTAAGTATATTTGGGTCTAAACACAAGATTTTAACTTTTTAACTAATCTAATTCGTTTTTTAAATAATTTTAATGCCAAATTAGCTTACATTTTAAGTAATTAAATAATCTTATTAGCCAAAAATAAAATGTATTATGTTAAATATTATGTTAAAATTAACCATTTTTGTCTTCATAAATAATAAAATAATTTTTTTAAAATAAATATTTATAAATTAAAAATTAAAATTATATTAATATATTTATAGGTCCATGGGCCTGCCCCAACCCGACCTTTGCTATCATTACATTGACCTTGGGCCAGACTCATACATTGGGTCCGACCTGCCTAGTTTTTGCCATCTCTAACATGCACTGGGGGTGCATAATGGTGACGTGTGGTAATCGGTATGGGGTCAATAAAAGCCCTCTGCTGTACTGAGTTTATCGGAGTCTTAAAATGGACCATCTGCTTTACAACCCATGCATGCCTGAGATGCTAATGTCAGTGCCACTGATAGGAAAGGAAGTACTTTATGCGAAGCAAACTAGACATGCCCGAGATGCTAAAATTTTTATAAAAATTAGGTTAACCCAATTAATTTATAACTGAGATTAACATTTGTTAACACTAACAAACATAAAAGAATTATGTTATAATGCAAAAACTTGTCGAATGAGCCAAAAAAAAATATCTTGTTTAAATTCATTTATAGCCAAGCTTCTAAAATATTTGGTTGTGCTAACGAATACAAAAGAGCATGTCATAATACAAACACTTCAAGAAAACTTATAGTTTATTAAATTAATTTACAAAAAAACTTCTAATACGTTTATTAACACTAATAAATATAACAGAATATATAACATTTTAAAAACTTATTGAATACGCCAAAAACTTTATTTAAATTAGTAAATTTGCCAGTCATTAATTAATTCTAACAAATTAATTGTAACCCTCATATTGGTCCTGTCACTATCAATAGGCACTATTTTGTTATTTTTGAAAATACAGTATGATTTTTTTTTTTTTCAAAAATCTCATGGGGTATATTTTATGATTTCCAATTTTATAACTAAAAATGAAATACCTAAGTTGGTACATATTAAGAAATACAACGATTTAGACTAATCTATTTAAGTAAATCATGAACTACTAAATGATTAAATAATTTATAAATATCTCACATAATCTTAAAAAAAAGATTTTTTAATAATTTCTTGTAATTTTTTTTCTCAGGAATTAATTTATTAGATATAAATTACTTTTTCGAATTATCAAGACAGATGTGTACATATAAAATGAATAAAGAATAATATTTTGAGTGAAATAATCTCAACTTTTTTTTTTTTAATTTTCTTTTGTGTCCTCTCTTTATCATTTTTGTCAAAGTCTACCTTTTTTTTTTTATTCAATTTCTTCACCCACATAAATCCAATAGATGATTGTATTGATGGTTTGGCTTGGAATATAATGGCATGGATTCACCAAAAAATGAGAGAGAAGTGACTAGGTTGGATGGCTTTGGGTGATCGAACGGTGATGGGATACTTGGAGTGTGTTAATCGAAGGCTGGCGAGTCAGTTGATGGTGTTTCTGTTATGAAACTTCTTGTCTCTTACGATTGTCAAGGTGGTGGCAGCGGCGAGTTTCGATGTTTTGCGGGCTATCGTTCGTCTGTTAGACCGAAACTTGCTGGGTCTTGAAGATCGTTTACAGGCGGCTCGGATGGGACTCTCACAGCTGCTAGTCGCGGGCTTCTGGTGGACTATATGCAATTTCTGAGCAGGACCCTGAGAATGATGGTGACTCCAAATAATCATTCAATGCTAGCCTTGAGAGTGATTGAGGCCCCAAACAATCATTCAATGCTGAGAGTGATGGAAGCCCCAAACAATCATTCAAAGCTATTTGTAATTTACTTACAATCTCGGTCATGGATGGCCTATCTCGACCTGAAGGTGCGACACAATCAGCAGCCAAGTAGCCCACAGATTCCACTGCTTCTATTTCATTTGCGCTTGGAGGTGGCACTCTAGGATCCAAAACTTTATGGATTTCACCTTGAGCTATGGAAGGAACAAAACCCACCACATGCCATGGCTCTCCATGCTTATTATTGTGACGTGGCCTATACCCAGATAATAATTCTAATAAAACTACTCCAAAACTGTACACATCACTCTTTGTGCTCAACTTCTTATGCATTATGTACTCGGGATCAATGTAACCATATGTTCCCTTTAAAGCACCTAAATGAAGTGACTTATCATCTCCAGGACCCGCCACAGATAACCCAAAACCAGAAACTTTGGCAATCCATGTGTCATCCAGCAATAAGTTTGATGAGTTGATATTACGGTGTATGATTTGTGGCACAGCATTCTCATGGAGGTATCGAATCCCCCTAGCTGCATGTAATGCAACCTTAATCCTTTCAGGCCAGGAGTTTAGTTGGGAGCTTTGTAGCGCGTGAAGATGGTCATTGAGTGTACCATTGACCATGTATTCATAGACCAATACGAGCACATTGCGATCTTCACAAAAACCTAATAAGCTTATAAGATTTTTGTGATGAACGCATGACAAAAATTCAAGTTCATTTAGGAAAATACGGCGCCTACTGCTTGCTGAAGTGTTTGATACTCCAAATCGCTTGATCGTACATTGGCGCCCATCATACAACGTGGCATGGTAAATTGTGCCAAAACCCCCTCTACCAATCTTTTGATCCTTGGAGAAATTCTTCGTGGCTTCAAGCAGAACTTTTGAAGAAAATTCCTCCAAGCGATATATATTTCCCATGTTAGCTACTGGGCTAATCCAATTTTTGTCCTTGGCACCGCCATCAGCCTTCTTCTTGCCATCATTCTTAGAACCACCCTTTTGCCGAACAGCAAAACAAACGCTAATCAATTTCTTGTCCTTGCCACTGGCAACATCCTTCTTCCTGCCATCATTCTTAGCACCGCCCTTTCGCTGAACAACAAAACAAACAAAAGCATATGACTATCAAATCCAGCGAGAATAATTTCAATGCTAAATAGTAACTAAACCCAGAAGGATACTAACAACAAACACATCATTCCTTAATATCTTTTTAGGGTGTTTGATTAATGGTATTAGAGGCATAGCTTGATATATCTAAAGCAAGTCGTTGCTTTACAAATACCTAGGACCAATAAGAAATTGATTTCTGTCTTTTATTTTTATTTTTTAAATTACGTTAAAGTGATATTATGTGTATGGTATCATCAAATGTGATGTGACGTGTTTGGTATCATCAAATGTGATATGAACTTGAACCAGATCTGTCTCAGAGCGAGCTTCCTTTCTGTGTAATGTTTTGAAACTCACCTGCAGTATTTGATGCCACAAAGTGTCAATGCAACCGGTCCCTGGACGGAAGGTATGAGCCAGGCGGGGTGATAACAACAGTTCATCATCATCATCTGTATCCACTTCCTCGACCTTATCATAGGTTACAATCGTTTCCTTATCATCTGTATCTATAACAGCTTCCTCTTCCTTCTTATCATCTATATCAATTAAAGCTTCCTCTTTCTTATCATTATCTGGGCCACTACCTGCAATTTCTTTTTTTCTTCGTTTTTTTGAGGTGGACCCTGAGAGTGATGGAGGCTCCAAACAAGCATCCAATGCAATTTGTAATTTATTTACAATCTCGGTCATAGATGGCCTATTTCGACCTGAAAGTGCAACAGAATGAGCAGCCAAGTAGGCCACAGATGCCACTGCTCCTATTTCGTATGCTGTTGGTGGTGGCAATCTAGGATCCAAAACTTCATGGATTTCACCTTTAGTTATGCACCGAACAATATCTACCATCAAGTTCCTTGCCAGGCGCCCAGATAATATGTCTAATAAAACTACTCCAAAGCTGTATACATCACTCTTTGTGGTCAACATGCCACGGCTTAAGTACTCAGGATCTATGTAACCAATTGTTCCAGCTATAGTTCTTGTAACACTTGATTCATCATCTCCAGGACCCAGCACAGATAATCCAAAATCAGAAATTTTGGCAATCCATGTGTCATCCAGCAATACGTTTGATGGATTGATATTACCGTGTATGATTTGGGGCACAGCATACTGATGTAGGTACTCAATCCCCCTTGCCACATGTAATGCAACCTTAATCCTTTCAGACCAAGAGTTTAGAGGGGAGTTTCGTAGCGTATCAAGATGCTGATGAAGTGTACCATTGACCATGTATTCATAAACCAATATAAAATCATATCGATCTTCACAGAAGCCTAATAGCCTTACAAGATTTTTGTGATTAACGCGTGACAAAGATTCAAGTTCATTGAGGAGCACGTGGTGGCCAATGCTACCAACTCTTGACAACTCAACAAGCTTGATAGCAACTTGGCGCCCATCTTTTAATGTTGCACGGTACACTCTGCCAAAAGCTCCTGTACCAATCATGTGATAAGCAGAGAAATTCTTTGCGGCTTCACGTAGAACTTCTAAAGAAAATTCCTCAAAGCGACCTACATTTCCCATGTTAGCCAATTGGCTAATCCATTTTTTGTCCTTCTGGGCACCGATACCAGATATCTTCTTGCCATCATTCTTAGCACCACCCTTTTGCTGAACAACAAAACAAACAAAAGTTTATGATATTAAATCTAGAAAGAATAATTCCAACGCTAAGAGTAACCAAACTGAGAGGCATGCTAACAACAAACACATCATTACTCGAATATAGAAGTGTTCAATTAAATCTTTTATCTTTTCCTTTCATGGTTTCTTATTACTGGTATTTATTTTTATTTAGTTAATGTGAAGTGTTTGATATGTTTCTAAATTTACCTATAACGGTAATGATAATGGTGAAAGCTTTTAGTGAAATTCATCAAAATAACCCAATTTGAGGGGAATCTTAAAAAAAATAATCAATCTCCTGATTTTTTTTTTTATTTATCTAATCAAATCTAAATAAATAACAATGATACCCCTACCTTCCTTTCTCTTTATCAAATGACGGTCCGACAAGTCAAATAACGATTCAAAATTTTTTTTTCCGATGATCTGACAAGTCAAATGATCGTCAAACATATAAAATGATTGTCCAATTGAAAAGCGTTAGAAGGGAAGATGCGTTAAAATTAGTGTAACTAAAGGGTATTAAAGGAAATTTATATGAAAATGATTAGGGAAATCAAACAATTATGAGACCATGATTATTTTGTAAAGACCCCCTCAAAATGGGTCATTCTGGTTAGTTTCCCTAGTTTTTATTAGGTTTTTAACTTCATGGGTTTATGTATGCGTCAGCATTTGTGGGCTACCAGTAATAAGTGTTGAGTAATGATTTGATAAGATTATCCAGCTCTTGCCAGACTTGGGTCATCAAGAGATGGACTTGAACCAGATCTGTCCCAGAGTGAGATTCCTTTTTGGGTAATGTTTTGAAAACCACCTGCCGTAAAGTACGCCAAAACGTGTCAATGCAACTGGCCCGTGGCGGGAAGGTCTGCCGGAGGGGGGGTGACAACAGCTTATCATCATTTGTATCTGTTACCGCTTCCACTTCCTTGATCTTATATAACGTTGCAAATTTCGTTTCCTTATCATCTGTATCTGTCACAGCTTCCAATTCCTTCGTATCATCTGTTTCAATTTCACTACCTGTATGCATGACAGCTTCCACTTCCCTTTTATCATCTGTTTCAATTTCACTATCTGTATGTATGACAGCTTCAACTTCCTTCTTACCAACTCTCTCAATTTCCGTTCCCTTATCATCTAATTCCTCTATCTTATCATCAATTACAGCTTGCACCTCATGTTCTGGATTCCCAATCTCTTGATGGTACAACAAATGAACCCCACAACTTTTCACCTCACAACAATCTGTATGTTTAGCATTTGCATCCTCAACATAAAATTGCATGCTCACTTCATTGGCATTGCATTGATTATCATCAATATCCAAGGAACACATGTGAAAATCATATCCCAGGAAGACATGATCCGAGTCAACATAGTCAGGTAAAATACCATAGTACAACACCACATTAACATCTCTGCTCCAGAGCTTGCAGTCACAGCCAACTATTAAACCCTGGCCATCATCCTGATAGTTTCGAAACTTCACAATAGTACTCAAGGCAAAAGTAACCAATCTAGTATTGGATCCACCTGATTCTAGCTTGAAATTAATAGAAGATCCCGTACTTTTATGAGCAAACCACTCTGGAATTTCAGTTCCGGGAAAACAAATATAAGCACTAGGTCTTGTAGAAAATTCCTGTAACAAGAAAACCGCCATTTGAAACATTGTCAAACTTCAAAAACAGCTTCCTTTTAAAAATTTTAACATTATTCGGAATGAGTGAGGTAGATCTTACCATCATTCTATCGTGAATTTTCTGTAGAAAATCTTTCCAAACAGATATGATTGTTTTTTGATGTAGTTTGGAACAATTGAAGAAGTTAGCTCTTGCATTTGTAGAAATAGCACGGAATAGAATTGATAAACCTGATAATGCTTCCAATGACGTGCAATCTTGCGCAGCTATATATTGCAATTGACGTGGAAACTTTGGTAAGGACTGAAGTCTCTTGCAATAGCTCAAGTCAAGACAAATTAACCTTGAAAGGTCTATGATGCTTGATGGAATACTTTCAAAATTATTTCTGCTCAGAAGTAAACTTTCTAGTGATGACAAATGACCCAGATTGCTGGGTAACTCCATGATACAACAGTCAGTCAGATTTAGCTCCGTCAAAAGGCACAAATATACAATGGATGACGGTAATCTTTTAGCAACTCTCTCTGCTTTAAGCACCTTCAGAGCTTCTAAATGTCCTAAGCTGTAAGGCAATTCATCAAGATTTGAGCACCCTGACAGATTAAGACATTCAAGAGACTTTAACTTACTAATACTGCGAGGGAGACTCTTAAGCCCTGAACAGTTGTTAAGATCCAATGTAACTAGTCTGGACAGATTCTCTATCGGCAATTCTTCTATTGAAGTCTCATCTAAAAATAACTCTTCTATATTACATGGGATCACCGGCAGACTACAAAGGCTTTTGCAGTGCCTTAGATTCAAGATAGCAAGATTATTGAGATAATGAATAGATGAGCAAATCTCAGACAAACTTATACAGCCTTCTAAAATCAAGCTCTCCAGATTTGGGGAGTGTAAGAGATCTGGGCTTTTCTGTAGATGCTTAGAGTGACTCAAGTTGATACGTTTTAAATGAAACAGATCCTATAACAAGAACAGAAATGACAATCACAAATGAGCTTTTGTATACTTGCATACAATAGAAGATAGTCAAATAAATATCATATACCTGTACACCAGTCCAGAGCTGTTCAACATTGCTATGAGGCATGTCGATGGCAACAAGGTTCTCTAGATAACAATTTGACGGGAATGATTTCAATGGCCATCCATGCCAACATAGGTACCTTAGCCCAGTAAAATTAAATTCAAGACCTTGGGATGAATCATGCATGATGTTAATAGTATTCTCTTCACAATGTGAGTTATATACTTTCAAGAATCGCAAGTTATGCATCTTCGCAAAAGCAGAAGGATTTAACTGTATATCTGTGTTTTTAGACAAGTCCAAGCATATGCCTTCAATTGCTCTACTCTCCTAACAATCAAGAAAATATGATAAGTTAGCATCAAATATATTTGAAAGCTTACATTAAATTAGGAATTTAGTAGTCAAAGTATATACATACATAAAAATAATATATTCACTTAAGCTAATGCAAAAGCAAAAGCAAAATGATATTCTCCAAGCTAATATTTTACTAGATCTCACATATAAAAAATAAAAATCGTAAATTAGTGCATTTGATTCTCACCATATTATATTTCAATACATGAAGGATTTCGTCAAGATTCCATAAACGACTACGTTTGCCAAGATCTCCAAAGGATTCTTTCTTAACAATTTCCCATCCCAATTGTTGATGCAAACCATGCATTGTTATCTTCTTGTCTGATAATGTTATAAAGCATTTATCAACGAGAACACTTAGTCCAATTTCTGCAAAGAAGCCACTAACATCAAGGAAATTTATTACAAAATCTCTATCCTCATGTTTAAGGAAACACGCAATATCTAAAAATATGCTTTTCTCATCATCATCTAGACCATCATAACATACTTTTAGCACCTCTTCAATATCAATATGAGGAATAACTTCTAGTTTATCTATTGCACGTTCCCAAACTTTTTTTCTTCGGCCACGTAAAAAGGAACCCAACACTTTAAGAGCTAATGGAACACCTTTAGCATATTTTACTACCTTATTTGACAGCTCATTATAAACTAGAAGGGGACGATTTTGTTCAAAGGCATACCAACTGAAAAGCTGAAGAGCTTCATGATGAAATAACGCCTCAACCCTATAAATGTTATCTTCATCCACCCCACAATTTTTAAGCACTTGCATATCCCTTGTAGTTATAATAATCCGACTTCCTAAGCCAAAGTAATTAAGATCTCCAATTAAAAATTGTATTTGTTCTAAAGACGTCACGTCATCAAAAACAATTAGAATCTTTTTGCATCCAAGCCTTTGTTTCATGAAGGTAAATCCTATATTGAAATGTTGATCCTCTAATATTGTAGAAAGAAGTTCTTGTCGCAAGCGAGTCAGTCCATCAGGATTCTCCCCAACATTTAGAGCAAAGTATGAATTCTCAAACACATTCTTGATTTTGTTGAAAACAGACATGGCAATAGTTGTCTTACCTATACCATCCTTTCCCCAAATTCCTAAAATATAAATATCTTTTGACCCAATGCATAACAAAGATTCAATATTCTCAATTCTTGATTGTAATCCAACCATGTCCTTATTATCATTTGGATACATATCATTCAATATCTTCAAAATATGTTTGATAACTTCCTCTACAAGAACAGCTTCGCACCTAACAAATATGATAAATAAATAAAAATGCATAAATGAATTGAAAAGAGAGAAATCCATATTATAATTCCCAAAAATGATTCTAATGAAGATATATTTATTAATAATTGATCAGAGAAATAGGCCACTGAATACTTAAAAGTGAAAAATTTCTCCCACTTAAATGTCTCTTCAACGTTATTGATTAAAAAAATTAGAAAAACTGATTGATATGATTTGTCAGAAATGATTGTGATGAAAAACATGTTCTCACTGAAAAAACCAACGGTGGAAAAATATGGATTGATCAACTGGAGGTCACAATGATTGTGATGAAAAATATGTTCTCACTGAAAAAACCAATGGCGGAAAAATATGGATTGATCAACTGGAGGTTGACCTTCAAGTTTGCATATTAACATAATTATTAGTTTGAAGCATTATATCCTGATATGCTGAAATCGGTAAAGAAACTTATACTGAAAAAATGAGATCTGATGAATTTTTATAATCAAGTTCAAAAGAAATGAAAATGTAGCTTCACGGAAAATTAAATGACTAACCAGGCCTGGCAAAAACCCATTAGTACAATACAAAATCTTTTGATAAAAACAGTTTTCAGATCTAACTTTATTACATCAGTTCACTAAGAATTTTAAAGTTAAAACAACTTTAATAAGGACCACATTCAGGTTTATCCTTAAAAACCTGTTTCACCCATTTAACCCACTTGCATTAAGCACATTTTAATAAACCAAATGTAAAATCTAGTAATATAAAATAAATTTCAATGCGATAATTAAAAAATGGTTGACTAATGACTAACCAGGCCTGGCAAAAACCCATTAGTACAATACAAAATCTTTTGATAAAAATAGTTTTCAGATCTAACTTTATTACATCAGGTTAATAAGAATTTTAAAATTAAAACAACTTTAATAAGGACCACATTCAGGTTTCTCCTTACAGACCCGTTTCACCCATTTAACCCACTTACATTAAGCACATTTTAATAAACCAAATGTAAAATCTAGTAATACAAAATAAATTTCAATGCAATAATTAAAACATGTTTGACTAACTTATTATTACAAACCTAGAAATTCTTTCTTAGTTCTTATTTCATCGGACAATTCATTGGTTTTAAAAAATTTATTTCTATTAAAAAAAAAAAAAAAAAAAAAANCAAAAAAAAAAAAAAAAAAAAACCTCATCTTATTTTTAAATATATTAGGCAAGACTAAAATTATGGATGATTAATGCATTTGTTGAGACTTTAAGTACCTCTTGTGTATATCTTTTCTTAATAAGTTGATGCACGTTACACTTTTTGTCTGATTATTGATACTGAATCACTTACTAAATTTGCAGTACAGGAAATCCTCATAAAGCATTGTCTAATCCTAACTTGAGGAAATATGATGATAAATCTTTTACATCCATAATTGTTTATCTTCATTTGGGTAATAATTTTGTTGACAAACAAAGAAAGTGAGGTTTATCATTCTCAATCAGTAATATTATCAATATGAGCTAACATGTTTAAATAATTATCAAATCTAGTTTTAGCTATACTTATAGTTTAATTGACAAATAACAATAATAATAATCATAACTATATTAATAAGTAATATTATAATGGACAGGTTAAATGGTTGGATTAAGATGATCCAGCAAACTAATAATGGGTCAAGTTTAGATAAATAAAAAATTTGACAAGAGAACTTGAGACTCAACATGAACCTGCTCTCCTAGGTCCAACTTATTAACTGATGTGGTGTTTAAGAACTTTAATATTGAATTACTCTACTTAGACCTTTTTATAAATATCTTGACTAACACAATTAAATGTGTATATGTGGTAAACATGATGGGAAAAAAAAAATTTGATAAATAAAAGTACTACAAAACAGTAGTAATTTTATGAGAATTGATACTAAGTCAACAATTACCTATTTTCATTTGATGAGTCAAAGCCAAACAGATTGGCAGCTTCCCTCAATGCATTCCTCCATTGCTGAAGCATCTCTTTCTCCCCAAAACCTTTTTCAAGCTCAGCAAGTGCATCCCCAAAACTCCCCGTCTGATATCTTACATGCAACGGATCTACTTGATAGTAAATTGGTATTACAACCTGGTCATACTTTTTCTTGCACTCAATGATTTTTACAAGCTCACCAAGGCACCATCTAGAAGAGGCATATCCTTCTGAGAAAATGATAACTGAGATCATTGATTCTTCAATTCCATTCAAAACTAATGACGAAAATTGATCTCCTCTAACAAGTTCATCATCAATGAAAGTTTCAATCTTCGAACGAGACAAAGCCGCATGGAGATGGCTGGTAAAGTTGTTTTGGGTATCTTCCCCTCTAAAACTAAGGAAAACATCATACTTGATAACTTGAGGATAACTGAAAGAAGAATAAGAAGGAATTAAATTCCACCAATGAGAGATTCTCAACAATAAAAGAAACTTCTTCATAGAGTCTTACAGTTTCCCAACCAAGCCTGAGGAAAGCCGGAAGACAAAATATAGAGTCCTCAAAGTTTCATGCTAGTTTTTAATTAATTTCTCTCTCTCTCTCTCTCTCTGAGAAGACTTAATAATTGCACACTTAACACGCAGAAAAGACAGTGCATGGTAAAAATCATTGTTAGTCTCTTTCATTGAAACTATATAAGAATCTAACCAAATTTATAAATTAAATATTAATGACCACATACATTACATCAAGTAAATAATTTATTTCAGTTAGTTATTCAGGTTGTTTAATGACAATGTATTAAATATGTTAGGATTGTAATGTAAAAGCATTAATAGTAAGCTCTTATGAACACTTCAAAAGTAAAACTACAATTCTCTTCAACTTTCTTAATAAGTTTTACCATTTCTTTAAGAAGTTTTATGTTAACTTCAAATTTCTTTCTCTCTTTCTAGGGATTTACCACATTAGAGGGGTATTGTTAAGTAGTACATTGCTATAATTGAAATCCAATGTAAAACTTACCATCTTAAAAATCACGATTGTAAGATTTCCTAATGTATGTTGATTTCTATACATGACTCAAAACCCTGAAAACAGTACTTCAAGGATCCAAATGTTTTCAAATAAACCTCTGTTTAGATCTAAAACAGGGTGTTGGATCCGTTTTGCATCATTATCACCTATCAAATGTCATCTACATATGTAAACAAGTAGATAAACAGATAGAATGACCTTTTCATTTATCAGAACTAAAGTAAGGAAGCATAGCAGCAAAGCATGTATAAGTTTGTTAAACCAAACCCTGGGAGCCTGTTTCAAACCATATAAAGGCTTTACGTAACAAGTTTATATGAGTGGGCTAATTAGCATTAAAAGATCATAGAGGTTGAACAATGGATACAACTTCTTACAAATCACCATTTAAGAAAGTATTATTGATGTCCAATTGTCAGATATCCCAACCTTTTGAAACTACAAGTGATAGGATGACTTTAATAATGGAGGCCTTAACCATAGACCGAGAGTTTTAAAACACGGGCGAGCACTTTGTTGAAATCCCTTTAACAGCCCATCTAACCTTAAATCTTATATTAACTCTAAAAATCAATTTATGAAAATATGCAGAGAAACATCAAAAGGTACTCTACGTGTAGTTATGCATCAAGGCCTTCAATATTTTTAATCTTTTTAAATATTCCTAACAGAGCCTCGGCATATCCTATAGAATCTATGAAAATTGATCAGCAAGAAGATAAATCAAGCAACAAAATTTCAGAGGCAGAGCAATTTCAAAGCCTAGACAAATATGCCAGGGCAGGTTATGTTCAGAACCAGGTAGAATTCCTGAATCTTAAAAAAATAAAAAAATTCAGTACTAGTACTCATAAAGTTTAATATAAAAATTAAATAGTTCTACGCTTACAAACTCTTTTATACAAATTGATCTAGCACAAAAATAGTGAATGAGTAAAAATTATAATAATTTATCAACTTAAAAGAGATAAAATAGTAATCATTCATTGTGCCCATCATCTGTGATAAAAAGTTTATAAGAGCAATATTAATAAAATTTAATATCTTATCAATTATACAAAAAAGATTTCCAGTACATAAAAGAAAACACTAAGTTCTCATAGCTGTTAATGGCAATTCTATAAGAAGATGATATTTGAAATTTCTTTTACTAACCTATTTATGAGCCTTGAAAGGCAAGATTCCAATTGAAATTGCTGGGTGAGTGTTGTCCACCACTTGATAAAGGTGGAATCCTCAAAGAATACATCAGGACCTAGCTCTCCACGAGAAACCCATCCTTCTACGTTCTTTTCAAGGAGTGAAATCCTTTGTTTGACATCATTAGACAGCCCTTCGTTACTATTTTTAAGGCAGAGATCAAGCTCCTCTACCTCTGCCCAAAAACAGGATTCAAAGCTGGATCCAGTCTCCATCCTTCCAGCATACTCAAGCCACTTTTGAGTGAATATATATCGTCTTGGCCTGCCCCTCACCATGTAGGATTCTGCATCTGTGTTTTTCAGATGTTGATAGTAGTTAGCTATATCTAGAGGCTCAACAAGACGCCGGTACCTAGTTCCAATATCTATCCACTCACTAGTGCCTTCAAACCTGTCAGGGAGTTCATAATTTTTTATCATTTCCATAAGCTCATCAAATATACCAGCCAGTTCAAGCCTTTTCACGTTTGCAGCGAAATCATCACGGTATGTTGAAATCTTGAAGGCGTCGTAGTAGCACACTTTACGATTCTTACATCTAGCTTTATAATTTTCTAGCCAATCTATTCTTGATTTAATAGACACCTTCTCAGCATTAAACTTATCCTGGTTTCTCAATTTTCGTTTCTCAGACTCCATGGCAGCACTAAGGCACAACCGGTCTCCTGTGCTCTGGAATATAAAGATTGAAAATGTCAATTCAAAATAAAGACATTAATTATTCATAAATTGCAATGATAAACTGAATTTCTGATTTCAGAATATTTGAGAATAACTAATTTTGTCATTAACTTGAAAACACATACCAGGCCAAGCATATTCAAGACCATGACAACAGCTCCACTTGCAACATCATTACTGTCTGACGACAATGGAAGCCCTTCCGAAGAGTCTAAATGAATCACCTTTTTTTTGTCTAAGCTCTGCAATTCGCTATGATAATTATGGTGGTCTTTTATGCTTCTCATAGGAATCTCTGGACCTTCCTGTTCAGTGTGCAACTTAGAAGAGTAGAACAATAACTGCAGAACAGCATCAGGGTTTTTCACTACTAGCAGCTCCTCCCATCCTGTGCAGAAGACATAGGTTCCAAAGGGTCTATAAGGGCTTAATTCGATGAATATTGAGAAAGTTTCTAATAAATTATATGAGTTTCCCATGAGATGACAGGCAGTATGACTTGCTAGAGATGATACATTCCTCATCACATTGACATAGAGAGTTGAAGCTTCCATGGAAGATTCTTGCTTGAGAGGTGTAGATCTTGGGTTTAAGAAATCTGGGATATGAATTAGTTCTTGCTCTATGGAAGAGAGAGGAGCAAGCAAAACTCGAGGAACAATGTCATATCGCATAACAAAGTGTGTGAAGTACTGCAACCAATTTTCTCGACTAAGAGCATGGTTAAATATGTGATCACCAACAAGTGGAGATCCAAAAGTCAGGCAGAGAGGTGGCAGTGTGTTATTTGGGTCTAGTTTCTTTAATTGTTCCTGCAGGAACCAAACTGTCACTAGGATGGCAATAGGACCACCTGAGGAATGCCCTGTGAACACTATTTGCTTCCTTTCCCTCACAAATTTTCCAACCTGAAAATAATTCAAAAACATTAGTATACTACATTCAATTTCCCATCTGTTTCATCTGTTTAGTTACACGTAATGTGTAGTCTATTTCTATCTGACATGATTGCTCCACAGCCTATACCTCTTTTAAGGATTCAGTGATTAATTACCAATGAGAAACTAGGACTGATTGATTCTAGTGTCTTCTTTAAAACAAATATTTCTTTTTTGTATAGAAAATAGCATGACCTCTAGAAAGGAATCAAGGATCCTTCAATAGACAATTGCAAGTATGCAACCATATGATTAAAGAAATTTTACAACTTCTCTGTATGAAATAAACAATAAACTAGATCGCTTAAAAGCTGGAACATGATATACTTGAGCTTATAAGACCATCAAAAAACTTCTTTTTCTTCACATGGAAAGATTAACTGCCGAACATGAAATTAACAAACTGATAATGCAAAACTTAAAAGTTTGCATTTGACTGGCAAAAGACTCAACAAAATAGAAGCAGAACCAAAATTTTTGGTGATTAGTAATCATAAATACCTCATGTTGTATCTTTGGCAAAATTAATTGAAACCTATTGAGAAAAGCTTCATTAACACTTGCAACTTCCTCAGTAGCTATACTTTTGAGCGAAGAAAATTGTGCTAGATCAATCTTCTTTTCTCCAAATGCATTTCCAGTAAACCAGTCATTTACAGACCAACATCCAGGAAAGCTAAAAATAACAATATTTAATAAATTACGAGATGTTTTAACCAGATAAGGCTTCTTTGGAGATTTGTGTGCCTTCATGGCCATTGAGCATGCTTTCTTGATGAGCTCGTCAGTCATACTCTCTCCAGGTCCAAGCCTTGCATTTGCCATCTCTTTCAATTCTTGGGAATCTGCAAATTTAGAATTAGAAGCTTTACTTCTTTGAGCTAAAGCCTAAAGAAGATGAATCAATGGAGAATTACTTTAAGTTCCCTATTCTTCTTAAATTAAATTCTCGAACATAAGTACGGATGATGAACGTTTTCGACATTAAACAATCATCCACAAAAGATAGATACCTTACGGTAATTAGATGTATTAGAGGCTTAAATATTCAAGATAAACCTATATCTAAAAGCTTGAGCTTTTAGGAGAGTAGCAAACTTAATATAGTATCAGAGACATAGTGACCCAATGGTCTAAGTTCGAATCTCTTCCATGTTTAAAAAATATTAAAAAAATATTATTGTTTGACCCACTTGTAAGATCCGCTAAGGCATGTGACGCTTGATCTGGTTCATACTGCAAGTGCACGTGAAGGGGCACCTTAAATATTCAAGTTAAGTCTACAACTAAAAACTTGAGCTTTTAAGAGAGAGGCAAACTTAACAACATGGTCCTCAATTGTCAATTTTTAAGAGTAGTTCGATTGAGTCTCCATTTTTATCTCATAAGATCTTATTTTAAATTTACTTGGGGATGAAGTTATAGTAAAAATATAATAAACAGGCATGCTAGTGATTGGAAAGGTGTACTTAGAATAACTCTTATTTTCCAAAGATGATTTTGTGAAACTCTCCCACATTTACCTTATATTTTAGTGTCTCTTTGCCATTTTTTCTCAGCAAGTTCCATTTCTCATTCTCACTTTATTCGTCTCTCTCAATTTCTCACTGTTATTTCTCAATCATTACTAATCAAACCTCATTGCTTGCTATTAACAACATAAATCATATCTAATGGAGACCAAATTGTCCATATTCATTGCATCAGATCTGCATTTTTTCTCTTTTTCTAGGAAAAAACTAACCTTGCTGTCTTCTCTGTTGAAAATGTTTGATTATTTTATTTGTGAGAACTATTGAAATAAAAAAAAATATAAAAGGAAAAGCATCCCATTTACATTAAAATCATATTGTTTAAACATAAAAATACCAACAGTTACGTATTTAAAAAAAAAAATCCAAACACCATTTCTAAGATAAAATTTTTAAAATTACATTTATAATTATATCCTTACCAAATTAGAGGGGTTAATGAGATAAAAAATGGGACATAGAACTATTTTAAAAGAAAAAAAAGGGTAAGGTCAAGTCCCGGTTCCAGCGGCAACTGTTTCTTATTTTTCTGATAACGGCTGCTTGAGACTGTTTTCTTCACCATTTTCATTTCTTGCCTAGCCCTCTAAAAATGGGTTCTGAATGTATTTGATACATTATTTCATAAGTTAATATATAAAAAACTAATTAGATAACTATCTCCGCACAATAAATGTGCTTAAAAAAATAACATTATGTTAATTTTGTTCAATCAAAACGATAGTTTACAAATATTTTTAAGGAGAAAGAAAAAGCCAGACACCTAAGCTAGAGGGCGTCCACTGACACCACCAACTGATTAGCAAGCCTTGGAAAACTCTCCACCGATAAAATGAAATCAGTTTTCAAAATCAAACGAACTTAACAGACGAATCAGTTCTTCTAAACAAAAAAACAACAGAAAAAGAAAACTAGATTAAAAGATCAAGCAAGACAGAGAACTAACAGGTCTGAGTGGTATAATCTGCAGCCAACAGAGATTAGCTTCACTGTGTTGTAGTTGACTTTGACTTTGGTGCAAAGAAGACGATGGGTTCTGTATTTCATGGGAATACTCTCCCCTCAAAGAAAAGGACAAAACATTTCGTTCAACCTTTTAATGGAGTTCCATGAACCAGCGTAGACCCAGATCTTCTAAAAAAACACTTTATCCTTATATTAATTTAGATTAGATACTTTTCGGGGTATATATGTTACTTTTTGTTAGTATCTGAAGCTTAGAAGACGGATTAGATACTTTTAGGGGTATTTTTGTTACTTTTTATTAAAATCTAGGGTAGTTAGATAGTCTCAAAACTTTTGGTATAAAAAAACCGTAAGGGTGGCGTCTAAAAATATCTCAATTTTTTATTCTTTTCCCTCCAACACTTCCATCTATAAACGTTTCTCCTTTTACTTTTGGTAATTGTATCTAACCCCTAGATTGTTATCAAATATAACTAAATCCATTAATTTTAATGGTTTATCGTTTAGGGTCTCACAACATTTTTAAGAAATCATTATATAACCCTTTTGATGCCTATTTTGTATGACTCGACTCAATATGGCTTGATCAGGGTTTAAAGCTTTCAAAGCTTAAAAGAGTCAAAATTTAATCAATTTAGATCTATTAATTCTCATGTAACATGTAATAGGCAACTATCAAAGTCCTATGACACTAGATGAAGTGTGCTTGGCCACAACTATGTTGATACGGCCAAGTCGCAAATATGGATCTCATACTAGATGGATCATACCCTTAAAGCCCTGAAAAAAGTAATGCAATATACAACAAGTGGATCCATACATCGATGGGGCTTACATGTTGGTTGAGATTTGTTATGCATCAAATAAGTCAAGGTTAAGTCTAGAATGTTTCTTTAGGGGACAATATCAAATACTACTCTCATGTTTTAGTCTAATTTTATACGGAAAACATGTTTGACACTTTATTCAACCAGGCCCTTGAGACTTAACCAAAATCATCAATAAGCATTTTCCGTTAATTAACAGAATAATAGAAGAGGACAAAAGACTACTATACCCCTAATTAAGTCTAGCTTAAATACATGTTAAACTTAGGGACAATTTCAAACACTACTATCATGTTTTGGCCTAATTTTAGATGGACTGACACTTTTATCAACTAAACCCCTGAGATTTATCCAAAATTATCAATAAATCTTTTCCACTAACTGGTAGAGTAACGAGAGGGCAAAAGACTACTATGCCCCTAATTAAGTCTAGTTTAAATACCTGTTAAACACTCTATAAAAAGATAAAAATATCCTTGAAACATAATAAACATAAAAGGGCTTTGAGGTACATATATAAACTTAAAAATTTTAATTTTGTCCTTAATTTAAAAGATGAAAATACCCTTGAAACATAATAAATATAAAAGAGCTTATACATTTTGTTTTTATTTATTTTGCATATTTATTTGTTTTCTGTTTTGTTTTAGGTAAAGATGAGAAGATGGGGAACAAAAAAAAAAAATATTCAAAAAAAGAAAAACAACATAATGCTAAACAAACTAACTGAATTCAACTAGAAAGCACCTAATAAAAACACATGGAAATGCAATTATCAATTTTTATTTTATAATGCAAATGTTGTGTATGATTAATTTTTTCTTTCAATTTTGAAAATTTGATCTAAGGCAAAATAAAATTTATAAGTTTATATATGTACCTCAAGGCCCTTTTATGTTTATTATGTTTTAAGGTTATTTTTATCTTTTTATAGAGTATTTAACATTTATTTGAACTAGACTTAATCAAAGACATAGTAGTCTTTTGCCCTTTACATTACTCTGTCAGTTAACGGAAAGGGCTTGTTGATGATTTTGGGTAAACCTCAGGGGTCTAATTGATTAAAGTATCAAACATACTTTTTACCTAAAATTAGGCCAAAACATGAGGGTAGTATTTGATATGTTGGATTCCAATCCTAGGATCATGCAATTAGGTGAAAATTAGACAAGAAATTGGTGAGAAATACTTAC
>JANKKC010044888.1:0-22306 GCA_026225755.1 Bursera bipinnata
ATATATATATATATAATTCAGGTCATTATACCTTAAAACTTTGATACTACTTAGTTTTTTTTTTAATGTGATGGTACAAAGAGTTATTGATTTAACATAAAAAAATTATCTTTTAATTTCTTTTTTTTTTACCGGGATTATAGTACATTAAAGATTTTTTTTTTGGTGCAATAAGACTATTATAATTAAAATATTCGTTTAAATAGATATATGGGCGAATAGATAATATAAAAACCTAGCTAAACGTTTACAATTGAATCTTCCAATTCTTTTTTCTTAGTTTAAGATTACAAGTATCCAAGTCTCCAATTCCATGAATCTTCCCACATGGAGAAGGCATCTAGTCATCTAAGCTAGACACATAGTGGGAACAATTATTGACTATACATTCTAAATTTGATAGACAACTTTACAAGTTATGAGAAGATGTGATCATATCAAACATTAACACATGCAAAACTCCAAAACGCATAATCCCATGAAGGCACATTTTGAAAGACCCTATGCTATACCCACATTTCTTCAAGTAGAGAAAGTAGACCAACCTTTTCTTTCCAAAGCAGCAAACAATATGAGCAGCAATTTAAAATAAAAAATAAAAATAAAAAAAGCAGGCAAAGGCGAAAGCTAACTAGCTAACTCTTTGTTCTTAGTCGATTGTAACACATTGTTAACGAAAGAAACAAGTCATAGATTATAGGATCGATTATAACAATCTTTGTAGTGATGTATGGTTAACGTATTTGCTCGAAACTCTTCTTGCTGGCTCTGGGAAACGACAAGGGAAGAAAGAAAGCAACCAATCATGCTGATGATAAGAAATTGACGCACTCAAAACTTTCCATGAATCATTTCTTAATTTTATTAATAGTGACCCCCAATGACCTCATCACAACGTTTAGTTGACTGTGATGGCCGGTAAGAGTATATTCTTGTTAATTATTCCTTAATTAATTATTTTTATTTAAAACAAAACAATTATTAATCTAATATCAAAATATCAAAATCATCAAAAAGGCATGAATCGAGCCAAGCATGATTAATCTAATATTTAATAAATAATGGAAGTTAGGTCAAATTTAAGCTCCAAAACATTCTATATATCTAATATTGATATATATATATGTAACTACAGGAGAGAACTTTTTGTGGGTGGTGGGCAGTATAATTATGAATGAAAGATTGAATTCAAAACAGCCAATAACAAAGCAGCGAATAATGATAATCTTGGAAACTTCAAGGCAATTTCGTTTGATTTGCTGCCAAATTCTTGTACCAGCTAGCTGCAGGGTCCAGTCCAGATAACCCCATGGCATCTTAGAATTCAAGAAAATGGCTCCACATCAAATAATGATCCATGGACCACCATGTCCCTTTGCACGTTACTGTGTATTGAAATATCGTTTTTGGAGCAGCTAGCACGATTATCATCTTTCATGTGCAAAAAGTTCTGGAGATACATCAGCCTGTCAAAGCGCTTTTTCAGAAAGTGATTATTCATTCAGCATTGTCAATATGTCTATCCAATTTAACTTAATTTTTTTTTTTAAATAAGTGAAATTTTGATTTTGAATTTTTATATTATACAGAGAAGAAGATGATGCATGATGCAGTGAAGAGAAAAAGAAGAAATAAGTGAGAAGATATGCTGAAATGCATACTTCATGCGCGATGGATACGGCCATGACAGAATTACCAAATCCATTTTGAGCATACAATAATATTAAATTATTTAAATCATGCATTCAAGAAAACCTTAAACAATTGATTGAATACAATATCCAATATAGGGGTTATGTTCTTGGCTGAGGTGTCATTTGCGTATTATCACGATCTCGCGTAAGATGTACAAGTAAAAATCTTATATAAATACATTGACAAGATAACTTAACAAACGTCTCCAACTTAATTATGATCTCCATCGTGAAGTCCTTTTAGCTTCACGGGTAATTGAATTGGAAAACTTATCGACATCTTAATCTTTTGATTTGTACTTGTAAAATCTCGAAAGCTATTCAGTCACAGTAATTAATGGAGTCATGATGATACCATTCCAAATCTTGTATCAAGCAAACAAGGGTAATTTCTGTTGGAGATGACAGCAAGGGAACTTGACTTTGGCTCCTCATCCTCATCAACCACAATATGGAAAACCAAACGCCATTACTGTTTCCATTGGACTCCACCTCAGCTCTTATGTCATCACCACCTGCATACGATCGCCATTATCTATATTCATGAATCAAACATATTACGTACAGTCATGCAGGCAGGCTACAGCTTGGTCAGATCATGCATATATAGTTTCAATATTATTCCAAAACTCACCTAACTAGTTAGCTCAAAGGTCCTTGTAAAATACAACAAAATCGACACATTTCGCATCGAAATTGGCCGTATATGCACTTACACTATATGGGTTCTGTGTTGTCTGTGACCTAACTATTTCTAGTATAAAATATACGCGTGACAAGCTAGCTAGGATAAGCTTCCAGCACGCATGAGTACCATAAATATTTATATATATAAAATCTTCTTCTTATTATCAATATTATTCTGATTATCATGAATTCATGATCAGGTAAGCTTTCTTTGGCTCTTAAAAGGAAATGTGACAACACCCACATCAATTTTTCTAACTAATTTTGGAACCATTTGTTCATATTATCATATGCTTCCAAGCTACGTACCTTCAGAGCTTAATTTGCATTAATTGAAAATTTCAAAATTATTATTTAATTTGCTGTTAATATAAAGAAATAAATAAATCAATACCATACAATAATGTGTTTAGCAATAATAATGGTTTTGTTGCCTTGCTTGTGTCATAGCTGTGCTTAAATGTTTCCTAGATCATATGATGTCAAGTTCCAAACAATATTAATAATTTCTCATTTTTATATTGAGAAATATATGTTATTATATATCTCCATAACCAAATATTTAATAATAAAATAATAAATATGAATGGAAATATCATCCAAGTGCTCGTGATATCAAGTAAAAAATTAAATTAAATTAAAAAGGAATCAGAAGATCTCACAACCTTTAAAACATTCTAGCAGATCTTTAATTATAATTATTTAAAAAAATAAAATAAATCCAAATGTGAACCATATATGATGTTGTATATATAATAATATTAAGACGAATTTAATTAGCATTATACATATATCCACTCAATCTTTCGATGAAAAAAATATTAAATATTTTTTTTCTCTTTAATATAAGACAATAAATTTAGTAATGAAAATATATAATTTAATAAGTATTACATACGTACACACAATCTTTAGCTTGAAAAATTAAATTTATTCTTGCTCTTAAATTATTAAAAGTCAAAAATTTTTATCTTTACTTTCAAAAAAGAGAACTCTTAGTAAGAAACACTGAGAATAATTATTAAACAACGTTTAATTTAATAGTAATGTTATAAGGACAAAGTGTATACTCGTAGCATTACTTTTAATTTAATATAGTCGAGACTAATTTTTTAATTAATTTCTTGAATCATTTATCTCTCTCTCCTTCGATAGATTAAAAATTAATCAATCTTATGATTAATTACATTCAAAACCTTATATCTTACAAGATCGAAAATTAGTGGCTTAATTTAATCCACATAATTGAGATCTATACTTCACACTCGTAAGATTAATTAACTTTTAACCTGTCGTTTTAAATTTTAGTGATAAATTAATCATCTAAATATAATCAATATTTAGTTCAATTGGATGTTTCTAAGATAATATCGCGACAGAATTAACTTTAACAATAAGTAATACAATTGATTATCTTATAATGACAACATAGTTAATCTAGTTTAAACTTCAATTAAATTAATAAGTAATTTTATAATGGTGTTTTAATCTCACCGATACATAATGATTAGGTCACTCTTATGTGACAATTAGCCGCCTTATCTCACTAATTAATCCATTTTAAACTGCAGATAGCGAAATCATATGATTAATTTTTTACTTTTCTATATTTTCTTAAGCGTGCATATAGTCCCTTTTTTAACAAATACAAAATGTTATCACATCTTTGTCACATTCGATCGCCCAACCCTCGCAATTTTAATATAATCATACTAATATAATCTTTAAATAAATGAAGTTGAACAGATCGATATCACGATTTGTTGTATTTGATGTTGAAAGAATTAGATAAAAATATTGGGCTAATAAGAGTGCTTCGAATGACTATCAGACAGTCTAGAAGGAATTAGTAAAGTCAAAGGGATATATTTAACATAATTAAGCTGTTAATTTGGAGTTATTTAGCTGTTGATTAGAATCCATGTGGCCAATGCTTGAGGTAAGAGCAAATTGTGCGATTCAAGATTCCCTAAAGATTCATTCATTGGTATTCACATATTTTTATTATATGAGAAAATATTATTTTATCAAATAATCTTTTACCTATTGAGTTTCATGATTGAATTTGATGGAGAGTATTCTGATTTAAGAAGTTTTAATTATTTGCAACATGTGGTTTAAACTATTTTGATTTAATTTTATATATTATTTAATAGATATTGATTTATTACAATTTATGGATGGGAAAGAAAAGTGAAAAGATATTTTTTTCTGTCAATTCAATAAATATTTTCATCATTAGTTTAGAAAAATGAACTCTATTAAATAATGTGTAAAATTATGTAAAAAAAAAAATTAAGTCTCAAGTTGAGCCTTTATATTTTGTTATGGTCTAATAATGATAGATTAATTTAATAGTTTGAATTCAAAATCTTAAAAAATAATTCAATCACAATTTTGATTAACAAATTCATTAGTTTTTGTCAATCTGTTTTTTTTTTTTTTTTGACTAATTGGAGAAAATTTATTTTCTATTTTGACAATTACGATGGACTTCTAGATCTAACTAGAATTTATCACCGTCCAATGTCTTAAAAGACATACTGAAATTTCAACTTATAAATTTTAAAACTCCAAAAACCCTCCTCATAGTTTTGAAAATAGTCAAAATCCCCTTAGAGGGCGCTTTAATTAGTTTTTTTTATGAAGATTTTGGGTGATATTAAAATTAACAAATCTTTTTAGGGGATCTTTAATCTTTGAAGACCTGTGACCATTGATTATCATGCTGCCATACTCCTTCCACCTTAGATATTGTTCACAACATTTGTCACATACAAAATTCCAACACTTAGACAAATTCATTCAAAGTTATAGCATTTTTTTTTATATTTTTTATAATTCATTTTGTGTTATGGTCTAATAGTTTGAATTCAAAGCCCTACAAAATAATTTAACAACCACATTGATTGACAAATTCATTAGTTTCTCTCTCTCTCTTCTTTTTCTTTCCTTCGTTTTTTTCTTTTTACTATTATCAAAGGTTTGCAAAGATTATTAAAAAGTCAAGGTTTCTTTTTACTCCCGATAAGAGGGTTTTAATTAGTTTATAATGAAATATCTAAAAGTTTTCTTTTTTTAAATGTAATTAGTCTTGAACGATTTTAATCTCGATATAGACATATCATCAAAAAATATCTATATCTTATATATATAAATGTAATTAGTCATGAATGATTATAATTTCGATATAGACAGATCACCTAAAAAATGTTTATATCTTAAATATCGATAGATCAGTAAAACTTATTTGTATTCATACTCTAAGAGAAATTTTATTTATTTATTTTATCTATTGTCTAGGATTCTCTATTAGGTTGAACAAACTTACGAAATCGATCAATAAATTCGAAGATCGGTTCATCAGCAAACCTATTTTATACCAAAATATCATTATTTTTCTAAAAGAGCGAAAGTTGAATCTAAGAACTTAACAATTCACATGTCTTGACCTTTGATTATCATGTTGCCATAATCATCTTACCACCTTAGAAATTTGGTTCACAACATGTACAACACGCATAAAAATTATTGGTCAAGATCTTTGACCTCTACATTCAACTATGCGCTTCGCGTGGCTTAAAATTAGATTATGTTATCAATTTTACTTTTTGACAAGCTCGGGAATAATTTATGACCAAAATAAAGCTAGTAATAAAAACATAGAAATTAACATGGTTAGGTGGATAGATAGGTGACAAATTATTTTCTTAGGATTCTAATTTCAAAAATTAAAATAATTAAAATTCCCCGATAATCCAATTTTGGCAATCACTATAAAATATTAAATTGGAAACAAATGGCATCGATTTGTCAGCATCGCTAAACCTAATCTAGCCAAGGCAAATTCAAGGAAGAGGAAGGTGAGTCATTAATCAGGTCCCATCTTCTGACTCGTCTTCGACTATGACTCCAAAAAGGAGGTTGAATGTTATGATATGTATGATAGACTCATTTAACATGTCATGGATGATCCACACCATCATACATGATAATGATGATTTTCATAGCATGGATGGCGGTGAAGCGAGTCATGGGATGTTTGAAAAGGGTTTGGTTTTGGGATCTCTTTGTTTGCCGTTAGCCACCACCCGACAGGGAGGGAACTACGTGGGCCCGTTACATGTCATTCACACGTGGCGCCTCTTGGATGTTGAAATTGCACGCCAGGAATTTCAATTACGTCTCTTCTCCTCCTGCCCCAGAATTTCAACTCGTGTCATCCACTTAGCCCAACTTTCTTCAAATTTTTTTTTTTTTTCAACGAGCTTTAATTTTAGAGTAATTATTGTTATTTATTTTAGGGATTTTCTTTAAAAAATATTTTATGAACTTCTAGATTATAAAGTACTTTATATGAATATTCATAATAAAAAACCCTATCACGTTGTTTTTGAACTACTCGAGAAAAACACCACCACTACATCTTTAAATCAATTTTTATAGAATTAATACAAAATAAAATAAAAATATTATTAAAGACCAAACAAACCATGAACTGGTCTTGCTATCCGGTGGTCGTAAAAAGGTAACATTGAGTATTTATTTTTTGACTGCTCAAAACTCAAAATTACTTTTAAAAACAATCTACCAGTTTATTTTTGAAAGCATGTTTTAAATATTCTATTAAATAAAATATAAAATATTTATGAAAAACAACACATTACACAAACCCAAATGATTGCTTGCAATAGTCTAATCTAAATATCTTATAGGGGTGGTAAAAGAAGAAGCACTTTAATTTGATACCCAATCACCGACGATCGAAGCACCGGTGAACGGCAGCCGCCAATTAGCCAATTCAACTTGCAACCTAAATTAACCTAGTGCATAGATGATGGACCACCTAGTAGTATAGGATCTTTCATTATTTTCTTCAATTTCGTGAATCACATTTTTAATAGTGATGTAATAATATATTTCAAACTCTTATCTACAAATTGCAACTGGGATTTGTCACAAGTTGATCTATTTTTCAACTTTTTGCACGTGAAAATTATATTTTGCGATCTTATAATTAACAAGATGATATGAAAATATCATAATATCTTTTTGACTATAATCCATGTTAATGCCTTTACGCATGCTTTAGGAATCTTGAATTTTGGTGCTAGACGCGATGACTTTCGTTATAGAAATTAAGATGGATTTGTGCCACTTGTTTGAATAATGGGTTGAGACAAAAAAATAAATTTTCTACAACAAATATTTATATTTTATTTGTTATTTTTAATTAATTAAGATAGAAGATGTCTAAGAGTCATTAGTTTGAATTCAAATCCAACCTTCCTTCTTCTAATTTTAACAAGACGAAAAGCAAGATTTTATTGTTGAAAAAAATCATGTACAAGTCCAAAAGCAATTTGTTGTCTGTCTCAAAAAGGTCCTAAATTGTTGTGATTCACCCCCCTACGTGCACCTCGATTTTCTATTTTTTAATATAAACTTTTTAACTTAACGCAGAAATTGTTTGGAATTTTTGGACAATTTGACCATACAATTCCAACACGGAGGAAAGGAAACACGCCCAGTTGATTTTCTTTTGACTTTCTTAACCTGTTTTTAATATTTTTTAAATTAATGATTTAGGTCGCGTTGGATTGTGATTCATTTAAAAAATTAAAAAAAAAAGATAAAAAAAATAGTTATAATAAATAAGAATTTTACTCTTATTATGAATATAAGATCTTAAAAATTAAGAATTAAATCTAGTACAAAAAGAGACTAAGGAATAAATATTCTTGTAAGATTGTGGAAAGTGAAATATGAATTTGATGCAATGAGAATATTAGGTTTCGAGTGTGATATCTTTTAATTTGATATATACATGATCTAATATATTTATCTTATTATCCTTGATTGTAAATAATTGATTTAGTAGATTTATCTCTTTATCTGTGGGTATAGATAATTGATATTGAACTATTTTAAATATTGTATGTCTTTGTATGATTTGATTTTTTTTTTACTTATTACCAATTTTGATATTTTTACAAGTCGTTTCTTAAAAAAAAAGTGTAAAAAAGTAAAAGTATAAATAATAAATCGCCAATCATAACTTGGTCTAAATCAAAATGGAGTTATTTATATCCAAAATAATAATCTCTCCCTCATTCTTTAAGTACATCTTTCTAATTAAGATTTGATAAATTAAATTTGATGTATCTCATGTTCATAAATCCAATTAAAGTTTGTTAAAATAAATTAAACTAATACGTAATAAAAAATTACTATACTATAGGAAATTTTTTAATAAGCTTATGTGAGATATTTTTTAATGTACATCTTAAAAATAAAATAACGTAATCAAAATTAAAAATTTGAAGATTAATCACATAGAAAGTAAATTATTTAAAGTGCGAAGAAAAATTGTTATTGCAAATAACATCATCCCTCGTTAAAAGCATCTCTAATTTCTAAACGGGCTCTTTATTTGGGCCAGTCCACTAAGCTGACACTAATCAGACCCTGACCTCAGCCCAATAAGGTCCAGAACTTTGACCAGCTACATTGGGCATTTAAGGTTTCGGGTTGTGGGGAATCCTATTTATAACCCCATATGTTTTCCGTTTACTTCTATTATAATTTATGTAATTCAATTTTCAATAAAATTAGATTATTAAAACAATAAATAGAAGAAGGATACGAATACATATATCATTTTTATCATAAATGATAAAAACCTTATCTTTCAATAATATTTATTGTTAAGAGATTTTGTTGTTATTTTTCTAAATCTTTTTGTTGGAGGTCAGCAGAGAGGCCTTCTTTTGGGTTAACAACACCCAAGTTTTTTTAGGGTTCAACAAATAGGCCCATTTTTTCGTTTTGGGCTCAACAAAAATGCCCAACTTTTATCTATGTGATGAGTTAATTTTCATTTGTATTATCATCACTTTAAGAAAATAGTTTTCCAAATCAATCTATTCAAGGCATTGAATCGAAAATGGTGGAGTAATAGAAGTTTTGGCTTTGGAAAAGTGCTTCTTCTATTCAACGAGATGTATGAAGACTTTTTAATTTAATTTTGTTTTGTTTAAGGGAATCATAGAATAAAAGGTTCTAGAATTTAAATTTGACAGAGCTTAATTCACTTCCACTTAAAAGAAAAAGGTGTTAATTATTGATATTAATTTCCTTTGTTATTATTATTAGTTAAGGGAACTTAATAGAAAACTTTTTAAATCATGATAAAATATACGATTAAGGAGAATTAAACCTATAACTTATTTGTTGGCTTTACCTTCTCAATATTGGGCATGCCTTGCCATTGAACTAAACCATTTTGGATGAGTTGACCTCTTCTCTGTTATAACCCACATATATAGTAAGCGTCTGCCTATAATTAATTACTTCAGCTTAGGAGGAATGTGATAAAATTTGAGGTTATTATAAAGGATCCCATTATACGATAAAATATTTGATTACATTATTAAAATTTATTTTAACTGTAATAATTTTTTTATTAATATATATTATGAGATGATAAATTAGAGGTAATTTTTTGTAAGTATTTTAATAAAGAGTTTTATTAAACCAAAGGGTTAGTTTTAAAAGCTCCAAATTGTCATTTTGTTTGTGAGACCAAACCTTAGGGGTATCCCTGTTAAATCACCTTCAAATATAACCCATCAAAATCCTAAAACATTTCAACTTTTGTTTTTGAAAGGAAATGCAAAGGGAATCATGAAAATCAAAACTTTCTAGAATTCCAGTGTGCAAGTGGTTGATTCTAAACCACATGAACTTCTCAAGCAAGTTTATTTTTTGCTTTAAGAAAAGGGGTATGAAATATCAATGATTATATCTACTTTATTATCCTTAATTAAGGTTATTAGCCATTCTTGAGAAATAATCTTTTCGATATTAATTACTGGGAGAACCAAATTCTTAAATTATTTTTTTTGGAACAAATGTTCATTTTATATAAATGCACAATAACAATATTAAAATTCTAAAAACATTAATTAAGTTTCCTCTTCCAAGGTCCCAAAAAAATACCAATTTCCTTCAGAGGTTTAGAAAACCAAACTTAACTTCTTCAAATCTGTTAATTGATAAATAAAATTGGAACAAAATATCTTTTCTATAAATTTTAGGAAAGGATCAATATATTTTATCTATTAAATTTTATAAAATATTTGGATTGTGTTTTGATAAAAAAATAAATATTATTTTTAACTTCTTTTATATATTTTAAATTAAAAATTAAGATTAATAACAATCATATATCTTTTATAAAATTGGATAACATATTTATACTTAAATATTTTAGAAATAAGAAACAGAATTTACAAATCAATACAACCTTTTCCCTTTAACGATAGAGAGGGGTTTTCATATTTATTAATTGTTTTAGACAAAAATAACATGTATATATGTAGATATCTTGAAAAAATGACACGAAAGGTAAAATAATAATAATTAAAAAAAAAAAAAAACAGCAAACTTGTGAGACAAGGAAGATTGGTGGGCCAGACCATTTTAATTTTCCAACACGAGGGAGGAACCTTCTCCGGAGCTTCTTCACTTCGCTTCACTTCACTAGACTTTGTGTTCTGTTCTCATTGAGCTCTTCTTCCTCTTCAAACACTTGCAGTTCCTTCCACAGCAAGCTCTCAGTGGCACTCTTGTTAAATTTAAAGCATAACCTCAACTTTTTGTTGTGCTCATCGTCAGGTCGTAACATGGAATTTTTTTTTCTCTGTAAAATTCTCTGAGAAAGTAGAATTGACTTTGATTTCTGTTTTGGCTTTGTTTCTTATTCTACAGAGAAAAATAATGACTTTTCGTTGGAAAGGAATCTCCAACGGCAAACGCTTGGCCTCAAGCACTGACAAAAGCCTTTCTAAGGTAAGTATAATTCGTGGTTGTTGCTTGTTTTCTTCTTGTTCTTGGTTGCTTTTTGATGATCCACATCTCATACCCAGAAAAAAAAAAAAAGAATTCACAGGTTTTGATGGGTGTATTTTTTTGCTTGCTGATTTATTTACTTTTTAAATTGAATTTGGGTAACATAAATCTCTCAATATCTGTAAGTTTAGTGTATGAACTGTCGAAATGTAATGTAATATAGTAGATTCTCTGTTATCAACTACTTCTTCACTTATGAATGGTTTCACAGCTGATTATTTGAGAAAGGATTGTATTAAGCTTAGAAATGAAATGAGTCTGACTGCAGTTGGTAAAGACCTTTTGAAGAATATGCGCCAAAATGGTCAACTTTTTGTCATTTTTGGTGTTATGCTTCCTCTACAAAAGTTGATAATCAGAATCTTCTATACATAACTTGTCTTTGCCTATTTTCATTCTTTGTGGCCGCAATTTGATCATTGATGCATATGTAAATTTAAGAGAAGACTAAGAAAGTAAAAACAAATTCAAGACCACTAGAAGGAACACAATTATCTATCACTTTTGGTCAAATTTGATCTACTGATCAGTTGATTTCTGTTCCTCTTTGTACAACTCTTTGGGCAATCAGTGTTATCTTCTTTTATTTTATTTACTGTTATTTAAAATAGAAAATATGTTCCTTTTTTCATTCCAGAAAGATGCCCGAAAGAGTGAAAGGCAGGAGGCCACTGACAACGAGAGAGCCAAGCAGATGATGAATTTCATGCTGATCATACATGGCTATAGCTGTCTCAGTAGATTGGAGCGGTTCCTTGAGCAAATTGATGGTAGACGGCATTTACTTGAAATAAACAGTGGTTTCTTTTTGAATGAAAACTATTTTTAATCTAAACTAGCTATTTCTGTTAACTGCCTTTTAGATTACTTGTATTTGCTTGGTTCCTGGACTGGTTTTTGTTTGACTTATTATATTGTAACACCCAACATAGCTTTATGAAATTAGTCCACTAATAGTTTGAGATCTAGAAACACCATATGGTATAACTAACGCTTCGTAATGTTTCTGCAATGTGATGAAATAGATTTAGGGGAAATACCATCAGAGTGTTGTATTCCACACTCTAGAGTGTGTATATTTAACAAATAAATGATAATATGCCCAATTTAATATAAGGTGCTATGAGTGGTGGGTTTTAGGGGCATGTCGATTTGGTTCTAACCCTTATGCATCCAATTTCTTTTCTATTTCCTATATATGTATACATATGACGTGTACTTTTTGTTCCTTTAAGTATGTAATAATAATTTAGTAGTGGTTGATGGCTGATGCAGGTGTAGAAAGCGTCAAGGGTGATGGTAACTTCATCAAACTAGAGGTAATGGGGAACGTTGATCCCTCCATAGTTCGAGAGATGGTTCAGAGTAAAACGAAGGAGAAGGTAGAACTCATTATTCCTTCAATTGAGAGGGAAGGGGATAGAAATGAGAAAAAGGTCACTGAAGAAAAATTGAAGGAGCAAGTCATGCCAATAAATGAGAATGATACAAAATCTGAAGTGGTAATGAACTTGATTTACGCTATAAGCTTTGATACTTGCATTGTATGCCCTCGTCTATTTTTCCTGTACTTAATTGCTTTTATTTACCGTTGTTCCACATTAGTTTGGGTTTCTCTTGGTCAGTGGATTTACTTTTCTTAAACATATGGAGTATAATCTAGCTCTTAAGCTAAGCAGCACAAAAGTTTATGTTGCTGATGTAGTAAAATATATTATTTTATTGTTGTGAGGCAGTGGGTACCTCAATATAGAATTCTATTCTCCATCTCTCTCTTTGGTGCTTTAGCTACCCATGACTAAAGTACATGTGAATACCTAAGGGGATTTGATTGGACCCTTCTCTGTGCACTCCCTTTATCTTGAAGCATTGCAAGCATGTTATTCATGTAAAATACTTGTGAGTTTTGGACGTAATTGTGTTGGTTCACTGTTGTGGGGCAAAGTCATCTCTAGCATCAAGTCCTTGTTTGATGAGATAGAATTCTTCACTAATCCAGAATTATTATTTGTGGCTCAGAGGATAATTACTCTGAAGATCAAATTGTGCTGTGAATATTGCAATCAGAGACTCAAAGAGCTTTTGAAGAACATGGGTGAGCTGAGCTCATAAACTGTCTTAAATTTTATCTTATGTTAATTTTTCTTATTTTGTTAATCTCCATCAGTTTACCTCATTATATACTTGGACATTAAATTTAAGTTATGTTAACTAGCATGTAAGTGTTGTGATTGATTGAGGATAAATATGATGTACAGGATTAGAAATGATTACTATGAACATAGAGGAAGATTTAGTTGAAGTGAGGGGCACAGTGGACATGAAAAAACTCAGATTGTGCATTAATGAAAAATTCAGAAAAAATGTTGAGGTGGTGAACAGTAAAACAGTTGTTTTCCACCCCAAGACAAATGAGGGTGTAAATATTAAGGAAGGCAAAGATGAGGGTGATGGTGGCAAGAAAGACAAGGATGGTGGTCCTATGAAGAAGGTGAGTTTGCCAATTAGATCTTTTTATTTATTTTATTTTTAGGTGTATGGAAGATGTTTATGATTATAATTGGTGTGGTTATACTTTTACTGTTTGATACTGTTTTAGTAATTCTGCATTAATTATACTTCTCTAGTGTTGTGTTACTTGATTTATTTTTCCAAGTTTCTATTTCCCTTTGTAGTTAATCAATAGAAACTGGAAAAAAGTTTGAATAGTGAATGTCAAAAAGTTATTTTATGTGTATGTTTATACTCACCGGTTTCTCTAACTAATTGATGCAGAGTGAAGTGGTCTTGAAGATGAATTGCCTTTGTTATGGTTGCATTAACAAAATCCGGAAGAAAATCTCGAAGATTAAAGGTTACACTCAGCAATGAAATTGGAAAAAAAAAATGAATTTCAGTTATTGTATATAGCAACCTAAACATGATTAATTTATGTAACTTTCTTCTTTTAACCGACAGGAGTTGAGAAGATATCACCCATTTCAGAGGAGGAAATACTGCGAGTAAATGGCACAATGAGCGTGCAAGAACTAACATCTTATTTGAAAAGAAGAGCTAAGAAGTACATGGCAGAGGTAATTTCCAACGAGAAGGAAAATAGTAAGAATAAAACAGGATGAATAATTCATTGTGAGAAGTTCTGCTGGTGGGTATTTGCAGATTTTAGCTTGATGGAGTTGAGGTACATTAAAAAAGATGCAATGTTTTATTTGATTTAGATTGTTTGTTTAGAATTAGGATTAGGATTTTTTAACTTAAAATCTTGATTGAAATTTTCAGTTTTCCATCTCATTTGATCAAATGTTGTGGGAAGTTGACTTCTTGTATAAGTAGATGTAACTTGTTAACTTTAGATGTACATCATTGGATCAAATGAGATGTGTGATTGAAATTAAGATTTTAAGTTAAAAGATGTTTTGTTTTGTTTTGTTTTTTTTTTTTTCTGAAACCTTCTTGAATAAGGTAGTTTATTAAAAAGTTAAATTTACAGGTTATATGTTTGGAAATGTTGTAAAAATAGATCGAATGCTGATATACCATATTTATAGAAGTACTTTATTGAATCAATTAGATTATTACTCGATGATGATGATGATTATTGATGTTGTCATTGTTTAATACCAAAATAGACGATTCTATTCTGTATATTAATATGCTATCATCATCAGGGCAGGGGGATCAATTTGGAAGAGTAATATGCTGGCCTCGTAGTGTGATTAAGCCTTTCTCTGACCCAGTAACACCTACCAGTAGGGCTGGGCACGGGTAGGGTTGGGTTTGGCCCGACCCGACTTAAAACCCGAACCGACGGGTCAATAAAAATGGATCCGACGAATCGGGTTTCGGGTCGTGTTGAGTTTTAGGTTAATTTAAATTGGTAACTTATTGGTTCGAGTCGGTTTGGAATTAGGTTCAGGTGGGGTTTTAGAATTAATAGTATGCAATAAAGGACATTCACGCTCAGTGGTAAAGTTGTTGAAAGGGTTTGGTAAGCTTTGTGTGATTATTTCAGATTTTGATAAATGTTTTAAATTTATATTAGTAATAAATAAAAATGATTTTTTTTTTTAACATAAAAACGCATAGGAGCTTGTAGCACAGTGGTGATATTACAGAACGAGTGATGGGATGCAGAGTTGAAATACTACTCATTGCAAAAAAATGTTTTGAGATTCACTATAGGTCGTGTTGGGTCGGGTTTGATACGTGGATCCGACGATTCACTGTAGTTCGTGTCGGGATTTGATGTTGACTTGAAACTCGATAGGTCGAAAATATGTGACCCGAAGTCGGATTTCAAAAATAATAACCCGATAAGTGTTGATGCAGGGAATTTGCTCAACATTAAGAGACACGAGTCTAAAATCGAACGACTATTTGTTAATTACAAAAACTAGATTATTCTCGAAATAAACTCCAAATACAAATTGGGAAATCAGCTCCTTTAAACCTCTATTAATTCTTCTCAAATCACAAATCCCAATTAACTAACAAGATGATTAACTCTCTAACTAAAACAATGGAAAAGGAGCTAAATAACCCCGATTAATGATTACCCATCTCGGTAGTACAACAGATGGCACTATAGTAGTTCCATTTGAAGCTATTTCCTCTTTTTCTCATGTGGCGATGATGATGATCCTCCCATGCTTGTGGGAAAACCTTGAATTCAGTTACAAGACGATACAAGTGTCTGTGGATGTCGTGTTTTTCATTAGTATTAATCCTTTAACGATCAAGTCATTAAATTAGTTAATTGTTTAGGTGAAAAAGGTGTTTAATACAAGTGTTCCAAAAGAAAATTAAATACCCGATTGGATAAAAATAGAAATAAATGATAAATAATAAAAATCAAGGTTATAATTGACTTCTTTTATTCGCAATTAGGTTTACGTTTCCTTCTATAATATTAACAATTAGAATACACATTTTGAATCTAATAACACACTAGAATACCACATGGTCTGCCAGGCATCTTAATGGAACCAATGTCAAAAAAGATTGAGAAAAACTGGTCATTCACAACCACTGATGAATGATTCTTCAAAAAGTTAAAGATTACTAATCATTTTCAGAAATTGAGAGGATTTGATCTTATATCTATGCGAGGAAGGAAAAAAAAAAAAAAGAAGATGATGATTTTGCTTTATTTTTATCATTTAAGAGCCGTGCGACATGCACAGTTTTGAAAGAGAAAAAGAAATGAAGAAGCCTCTTTTGGACTCTGACTCTCTTATTCCAGTCATTGCTTTTCTTTCGGTTACTTCAAAAGTTAATTGAGCTAGTAAATTTGGCGTACGAACACACACATGTAGCTTTGGTAGTTGATATTTGGTCGGTAATTAATATAAAGGACCAAAGGTTCACTATTAGCTTCTTCAAAACCAAACTGTATAAGTAAAGAAAAGGTACACTGGTCTTTGTAGGATCATTGGACTGCCATTCTTCTTAAAACTAATTGGTGATAAGAGAGCATAGCCTAATTCATTAGGCTGCCATTCCTTTTAAAACCAATTAGTGATAGGACATCACAACCTAATTCCTTTTTGTCATTTGACATCCCATTCCGTAGGGTCTGTTCTAAGAGCAGTTGTAGTAAGCGACATTGTGGAATTCTAATAATCATTTCCTCATGATGACACTTCCGTGACTCAGACCCATGACTACTTAGCTCTGATACCACTTTTTAGGTGGTCTTGGGCCTCCCTTAGTGGTCTTCGGCCTTTCTCACCCCAAAAGCTAACTCATGAGGTAAGGCTTTCTTCACACTTATAAAGTGACCACTAACCTCTTCAACAACCAATATGGGATATTCTCTATCAATCTCCCTCTATCACACATTAAGGCCTATCACAACATTAAGCTTAGGTCAGATAACCATTAACCCGTTTCTCCCGGATTAAGACTCCCCCATCATAACATCGGGCCTAGGTTGGATAACCATCAACCTGTTTCTCCTGGATTTGGGCTCCCCTATCACAACATCGAGATTAAGTCGGATAACCATCGACTTGTTTCTTCCAAATTGGATTTGGGCTGAGACTTGTTGATAAGCAAGGGTTTTGATACTAATGTTAGGTGGTCTTGGGCCTCCCTCACTCCAAAAGTTAGCTCATGAGGTGAGGCTTTCCCTCACACTTATAAAGTGACCACCAACCCCTTCCACAACCAATGTGGGATATATCCCAACAATTAATTATTTATATTTACAGATAATAAAAAAAGACTAGACATAAATGATTAACATCCTTGTAAAGATATGAGAAAAGAGAAAAAAAGAGATCTAGACAATACTGAGATTAAGTAAATGAAACGGAGAATAGTTTCAAGGTTTTGGGATTGAGCAAGTGAAACATAAATAGTTTCAGGCTCTCAAATATTGTATATTGAGTTAAATATCATGTTTGATATATGATCTCTTGTACTCTTATATATTTATGATTTAGTGGATTTATCTCTTCATCAGTGGATGTAGACAATTAATACCGAACTACGTTAAATATTATGTCTCTTTGTGTAATGTGATTTATTTTTTATTTATTATTAATTTCGATCATGTTAGTTATTTGAGTTGTTTTAGGCTGTGCTTAGTATTTCTTAGATTATATTGGGTTAGTCGAAGTTTATTTTATCAGCATCAATTCAGGATTTTTTTAAGTCTTTTCCTGTGCACGTGGTTTTACTCATTCACATAAGTAAATTCAATAGTATTCTCAATTACATGATATAGCGCACACTATACAATATAAGATTAGAAAGTCTAACATCAATTACATGTGAGAGCGAATGGTCTGACGTATTACAGTAGACAATATTAACCCACACTAAATTGTACTAAGCATTTTTTGAAAATTTTTATAAGGTTTGGTTACAGCTTAAGGACTTATAGATAATTAAAATGCTACTTCTATGTCTACTAGGAGAAAACTTAGAATTATGTTTTTTCTTACAAAATTAATTTTTGAAGTTTGAAATATTAAAAAAAAAATCATTATATTTTCTAAAAAAGGTCTATTTTAATTATTTTTCTTCAAGAAAATTACACTTAATACAATTATTCAACAAATAAGTTCCAACAGAAGAGAATCTAACACGACATTAATCATTACTATTATTGATGCGAGAAATTTATACCAACAGAAGCAAGAAACATGTCCAAGATGAGATGCCTATCTCAAATTATAAAGACAGAAATATCCTTCTAGTAACTCAACACCTTAATTTCACTAATCCTCAATTAACAATCCCAATTGTGATTACGAACTAAAAGTAGTAAAGAAACAAGGGCTCAAGTGGCAATGAAGATTTTGGTTGGTAGTTTGAAGGAGCTAGTCGATAGTGATCCTCCTATTAACTGCTTCTTTTCAGGTGATGGTAGATAACGCCCTTCATGTGTTGTTGCTCAGAAACTTTCAAAGCTTTAATAAAGCTATAAAATAGTAGAAATGTTGGTGGACTCTGGGTTTTTCATTGACAGTAACCTTAAAACGCTCGAGTCAATGAAAATATTTATCTGCTTAAGTGAAAAAGATACTTGAAAAATTAGTTGAGTATTGGAATGAGAATGAAATATGTTAAAAACTGGTGAAGAAAAACAATGGACAGTGACTAACAGTAAAAATTTGGGCTTAAGGATGGTAAAGGACAACTAGAGTAAAAAGAATTCAACCATTTTACAAGTCTCTAATATTTGTGTTTATAAACTAATTGACACATCTATTTCATTTGGATCGTTCATTGATTGAACGATCAAAATGAATGCCATTCTAGATTTGAGTGAATGCCAAACTATGGCACGAACTATCAGAGGTTACTTGATCAGTAGAACTCGGACATGGAAACACAACCATATTAATGTTCTTTCTGTTAGTCGTATTTATGGCTGGGTTTATTTTGCATAAGGCGTCCACTTTTCATGGGAGCATGTTAGTGGGACTGTACGATAATTATAGATTAAGGTGGTGAACTGGTTCCATGTCGGCATGTGGCAGTCAGCCACTGGTTCCCGCCTACTTACCCCGGTTTTCGTTGTCACAACTCACACCATCACTCCCCACCGCCCTGGTCCTACACGCCTTGTTAGCGAAGTTAGTCATATGATGATCCTCGTAGCCACCTCTCTCTCATGATATTAAGCTTATGAATAAAATTTAAATTGGAGAAATATTAAATGAACTAAAACAGAGTTAATTATATAGTTAAAATATAATAAATCTGAATGGTTTTAACTGATTATTAATATTTCTTGAAGCTTTACAAACTTTTTAATAACAACTTGTTTAATTAAAATGATATTAAAAAATTTAGATTCTTTTATATTTTTTACAAAATAAAACTAAAATTATTTACTTCTGTTGCTTGGACCGCAAGGTGTCTAGGAATTTAGATTTTTTTTTTTTTAAAAAATATAAATTAGTCCCTGTCTCCGTATAAACATTTTCTTGGCAACTTCTGAGCACTTTCTGCCATCACTTTCTAAGCTTCGCAATTCAGTACTCTTCCTCTTCAAAGTCTACTCCGTTTCAAGCTCACAGAACTTCTTCCCCGAAAGTTGTCTTACACGCACTCAGCTTCACCCTTGAACTCATTTCTGTTCTTGCTTTGTTTGTTTTTACAGTGAAGATGGTGCTTCGCTGCAAAGCACTCTCTCACGAACCACAAGACTTGGCCCTGAAAGGACTCGCTGTACAAAAGGTGGACTCATCCTTGAACTCAGTCAAAATAAAAAACCCATCTCAGGTCAGGGCTGTTTCTTATTTATTTTCTTATTTACTTGTTGCTTCATGGGCCAAGAACCTACACAGAAAAGGAAGCTTTTTTTTTTTTTTTTAAAATAAAATTTATGATTCCCGATTGATTGAGAGGTCGTTTCTGGATTTGGTAAGTGAATTCAATAATTAGTTAGTTATTCACGACTTCTTTGCTTGTGTATGTTATAATTTTAAGCAATCATGGCCGGTTCTCCCATATGGAAATTTCTATTTTAGTTCAATCATTTGTATTTTCCTATATGATAATTTACTATTCTTGTTTAATGATTCTTGTAAGTTGAATAGAAGATGCAAACATTGGAACGGTTAATAATCAACATACAATTTGCCTTTGCCCACATACAAATTTCATGGCTGAACATCTCTAGTTTACAGCTTGCTTTAACATTCTCCCTTTATCAACATGTTACCCATTTCGGTTGCATATGTTTGCATTCTTTCTTATGTATGTGATTTGTGTTTTACTCCGCAATGGCAAGTGGATGAATTATGAAGAGTAAAGAAAGGAACAAAATTATCTAGTACTTCTGCTCAAATTTTTGTGATTGGCCAGTTGATGTCTGTTCTTCTTTGTAGAAACTCTTTGAAGTAAAAAGGGTGGGTTATATTCTTTTACTTACTTTACTTTCATCTGAAAAAATAAAATGGTCATTTTATCATTGCAGAAAAATCTGTCAAAGAGGAAAGGGGAGAAGGCCACTAGCAACAAGAAAACTAACCAAATGGTGAATTTCATCCTGATCATTCATAGCTATAGCTATGTCAGTGGTGTGCAGTTGTTTGTGAAGCAAATTGATGGTAAAAGACATTCACCCAAGTGATTTTTCTATTTAATTGAAAGAGAATGTGTAATTTAAACTAGTCTATTTCTGTAAATTCAAAAGGGATAATTGCAACTGCCATGACATTGATTGTATTTGCTTGGTTCCTGGACTTCATTGTGATTGAGTCTTAACTCTTGTAAAGAATAGAGCCATAACTAACAGCGGCAATGTAGACTTGAACAACTTTAGCCTAATAATATTTTGAGATCTATCATCTCCATATTAGACACTAATAAGTTGAATAATTCCTCATTATGCTGAATAGATTTGAATCAGAGGTTAGTATTCCTTGCTAAAAAATGTGTGTTTTTTTATTTTTTATTTTTTAAGAATAGATAATTATGAACCCATGTTCTATAAGGTGCTGGGTATAATGTTGATTTCCTGGTTTTTGGATTATGGAATTTATTTTAACTCTTAGCCATTTTCGTGGCATTTTCTATTTTCCTTCTAATTAAGTTTTTCAGGTTTCTTGCCTTTCGTTGAATTTATACCTTAACCTGTTTTAAGGATTTGATAATAATTTGGAAATGGCTGATGTCTGATGTAGGTGTAGAAAGTGTAAAAGGTAACCACAACTCCATCAGACTCGAGGTGAAGGGAAAGGTAGACCCCTTTAAAATTAGAGAGATGGTTGAGCATAAAACAAGGAAGAAGGTAGAACTCATTTTCCCTTTAGATGAGATGCAAGGAGATAGAGATGAGAACAAGAGTACTGAAGCCAAATTGAAGAAGCAAATAAAGACGGTGGACATTATTTCTCCCCAGCCAAAGAAAGACGGTGGCGGCGAGAAGAAACCGGAAGAGAAACCCAAGGCCGAAGAGAAGAAACCACCGAAAGAGGTAACCAATCCAAACGAGAGATCGTGCCATGTGTCAAGTGGACAACTTTTCTATCAGTAATCAATTTTGAATTGATAGAATTAATTTTCGAGATCTTTAAGCCTAATTATATTTTATTATTATTATTATTTTTGATTACAGAGCACCGTTGTTTTGAAGATCAGGTTGCATTGCGACGGTTGCATTAGCAAAATTAAGAAGATTATTAACAAGTTTGATGGTAAGATTATTATTAAAATATGAATTCCTTATTTACATAAAGTAAAGAGCTAGTCGGTGGCAAAATAGACATTAAAGTAACTGACGATGGTCTGACGTGGCTTAACTACCAGGGGTTCAGACTGTGACGATAGACAAAGGGAAGGATCTAGTGACGGTGAAGGGAACGATGGATGTGAAGCAACTCACAACTTACTTGAAACAGAAGCTGGAGCGAAACGTTGAGGTTGTTCCCCCCAAGAAAGACGAGGGAGGCGATAAGAAGGAAGCAGGTGGCGGTGACAAGAAAGAGAAAGAAGCCGCACCTGCCGCCGATAAAGGCGGAGAGAAGAAGGAAAAAGAGGCTCCAGCTGCA
>JANKKC010044890.1:0-22339 GCA_026225755.1 Bursera bipinnata
AGACTTTTTATAATTCAAACAACTTCCACATGAATCGGATTCCGATTCCATTCCGTTTCCGATTCCACTCCATTCCGATTCCGATTTCAGAGTTCAAACCAAACGGACCCATAATATAACCTAATATTACTTCAGTTACTTATTAAAATTTTTTATTTTAAATATATTTACATGAAATTAGCTATATAGATATAAAAAACAAAAAGATTATGTTTTTAATCAATTAGGGTCATTGAATTCTCGCCATGATTTTATGTGGAGAATATATAAAATTTTAATTTTTTACATATTTTATTAAAATGTATTAATTATTAGTTTAAATAAGTATATAAATTATTAACTTAAATTGTAATATGAAAGTAATTGCATTAAAGTTATTTTTATAATTGAATATGGTAAAATTTAATTCCTTCCTTACCAGTTGGTGAAATTGTAATATTAATCCATATATTGACTTAATTATTAAATTTAACATAAATTTACTTTTTTTCACTAATTGGGGAATTATTATTGGGAAAAATTTAATGACCCCCTAATTAAATTTTAAGAATCTTAATCCCATATTTTTATTAAACTAACAATTACTTTCCAAAAACTCTTAAAAAATTAATATTTACCCTCAAATATTTGGGAGATAAGTGTTAATTTTGAGAAAATTATGTTAAGTTTTGGAAGATAAATGTTAGTTTAATAAAAATATAAGGTTAAGATTTTCTTAAATTTAATTGGGGGAGTCAGATACATTCCCCATTATTATTATTGGGATATAGAGGTGCGCAATGAAAAAGTAAGGGGCTAACGGCGTCAACCATCGTTCTCCTTCCGCTCCAGCCCCCGCCAATGCCAATGGGCCAATGGGCTCAATTACTTGGGAACAGTAAAAGATAGGTGGAGGCCCACTACTATCTCTCTCTTTTTAACTGGACTCTCCAAGCAAAAATAAAAGCCCCAAAAAAGATGTATTTTGGAATTAAAACTCCGTGGTGGGGTCCCTCTAATGAATCTCTGCAATGCTATTGGACGCGAACTCCTTTTCACTGGGAATAGAACTCGCATGCTCTGTCAAACGATCTTCCGTACTCAGATACGTGTCACTCTCTCTACAACCTCTGGCAGGTCGACGCATAACCCATCAGTTCTTTGCGCCTCGTTATTGTTCTGTTAAACGTCGCTTTCACTTAGGCTCTGGAGACTCAACAGTAAGTCGGCGGGTGCGGCGCGTCACTGTCGGCTTCCGCGGCTGCGTTGATTCTACGCAGGTTGTTGTCGGCTGCTCCTTTCTTTCCTTTTTCATGTTGGGCAACATTACAACAGACCAAAACCAAACCAAACTGGACCTTTTTTTTTCGGATGTTAAAGTTGTGGTGGATCTTTACAGTAGTGAAGCGATCCTAACCGTTGGTTTTGGATGTTTTGTGCGAGAGATGATCGAGGTTTATTATTTTTTTAAGTTTGTTTAAAGTGGAATTGTTGGTTAGTCTGCTCATCGGTTCAGGCTCCGACAGTACATGCGAATTGTGAAGTTGTACGGTCTACTGTTAAAAGTCCATAATGCCCTTCTTGGATTCTGTTTGGAAATGGATCACTTTGTATGTATTTCCCAACGTCGATAATAGTGTAAGATTTGAGCATGAATGATAAGATATTATGCTAAGATTGATAGAGTAATTCTCATGTAATTTATGGTGATATTATTGTAATGATACGTGATAATTTGATATCAATGTCATGACACTTGAAATATATAATTTTAGATATAATTTATAATAAATAGTATTATTTATTTATATAATAATTATTAAATATAATTATTTTTTCCTCCCTTTATTTCTATTTCTTAAGTATGTACAAGGAAAAAATGTTAATTAAATTTAAAATTGACACTAGGACTTGGATTATTATGAATATATTTACTACCCGCACGTTAAATAGGCAAAGCTCATCTCTTCAAGGAATCAGAGTATTAAATATCTTTCTAGAAAATTATTTTAATTATTATTATATGAGTATTAAATAGTGACATAAAGTTTTAACAAATAATACAAAAGCTAGAAGTTAGCTAGATTAGGCCATGGTAGCCAGGCATGTATAAGCTGTCCTACAATGCATCATTGTTCTTTCAAATCTCACATAAATGGAAAAATAAAATAAAAAGAAATGTTTTGGGCCATAGCCATTGTCACCTCTTAATCACATCTTACTTTGATCATAATACAACAAGCAGACCTAGTAATATCTAGATAGATATATGAACACGAACATCTCAAAGTTTAATCTAATCCATAAATTTTGAAAATGAACACTTTTTAATTAAGATGAACAAAAGGGCATTTATGTAATTAAATCTGTATGGTATCTGCAAAGCAAACGAGTTTCAGTTTCACGACAGATGGGTGCAAGTTCAACCACCAACTAGCTAGCCTTACCAATTTGGTCTTAATATCTTCTTTCACCGTTAAGGTAATCCCACTGTCTCCCTCGAAAACAAATCCTCTTCAGCTTCCCAACAAAGCCCTACAAAACCCTCTACACTCTCTGTCTTTTTCCCTCATAATCGCTTTCGCTTCACCAAACATGGCTGCTTTTTCTCCTTTCTTCTTCTTCTTCTTCTTCTTCACAACTCTCCTCTCTCTTCTCGTCGTTTCCACTCCACAACCTGTTCTCAACTCGCTTGAGCAAGACTCGGTGTACCAAGTCCTTGACTCTCTCAACCCAACCATCCCTTGGCGTTCCCTCTTTGTGGATGACCTTTGTTCCTCCCCTCCACACGGCGTCGTTTGTGACTATTTCATCCAACCCACCGACCCAACCAACGCCACTGTTTCCCAACTTCCAACCGAAACGCTTCACATTACTGAGCTGAGTTTCGGGTACGTTTCGGACTACTCTCCCAACCCACCTTGCACCCACAACTCTACTCTCAGTCCTCTTATTTTCACATCTTTCAAGTACCTGCGCAAGCTCTTCTTCTACCGATGCTTCACCGAGACGCGCGTTTCGCTCCCGGATGTTGTTCCGGAGGGTTTCGGGTCGAGTCTGGAGGAGCTGGTGTTCATTGAGAACCCATCTTTGGTTGGCTCTCTCGGTGGCATCATTGGTAATTATACCAAGCTGAGGAGGTTGGTTTTGAGTGGGAATGGCGTTTTCGGCAATATTCCAGAGAAAGTTGGTAGCTTGGTTGGGCTCGAAGAGATTACTCTTTCGAGGAACAAACTAAGTGGAGGGTTTACCTTTAGTTTAGGTAAGTTGAAGATGCTAAAGGTGGTTGATTTGAGTCAAAATCACTTTGATGGAAATGTTACTGAAGAAATGGGTAATCTCACGAAGTTGCTGAAGCTTGACTTGAGCTACAATGCGTTTTCAGGTAGAATCCCAGAGAGTTTCGGTTCGTTGCAGAGTTTGGAGTTTCTTGACCTGAGTTTCAATCGTTTTGGTAACTTTGGGGTGCCTTTGTTCTTGGCTGAGTTGCCCAAATTGAGAGAGGTGTATTTGAGCGGGAACATGCTAGGAGGGCAGATCCCGGAGATATGGGAAAATCTCAAGGGCGTTTTGGGGATAGGATTTTCTGGGATGGGATTGGTAGGGAAAATTCCAGCTTCTATGGGGTTGTACTTGGAGAACTTGTGTTACTTGGGGCTTGATAACAATAAGCTTGAAGGGCGTGTGCCTGAGGAGTTTGGAGTATTGAAGTTTGTGAGTGAAATCAATTTGGAGAACAACAATTTAAGTGGTAGGGTCCCATTTCCAGCTACGTTCAGCTCAAAGGCTGGGAACAAATTGAAGCTAAAGGGCAACCCAGATTTGTGTGTCGATGGAGGACTCAACATCGGCAAGAATGCTACAGGCAGTCTGGGGCAATTGAAGTTGTGTAGAGAAGCAGACATTCCCCATGCCGTCCAATTCAATGGTGGTTCTCCTTCAGGGCTGTTGGTATCTTCTCATGTGCTGATGTTTCTCGGGTTTTTAACTTCTTTAATTTTATTGCTGATGGCTCAGGATTAGAGTGTCAAAGACAGTCGTTATGTCAAACAGAAAGAAAGTTTAAACTGACTTGGATATGATTTTTTTTTTTTTTCGATGTTTAGAGACTTGACAAGCGATTTAGAAATGTGTAATTAAGGTCTTTAACATATTTTATTGTTATTGTATATGAGGTTTGCTTAAACCTGGAGACTTTTGAGCTCAAGCCGATTTTGGTTTAATGCCCATTTTGTGTTTTTGGTTGTAAATGCTATATACCCAATTTGGTCTGTTGCTATGTCCTGTCTTGTGTTGTTCTGAATCAGTTTAAAGTTATTGGTAATGCAATACGATGATCAATTTCCACGCTTCGTTTTGGCGTGTGATTTAGGCAAGCATTAATCACAGGTTCAGACAAAACGAACAGGACCTTTATTGCAGGAATAACAATTTTGATCGAGAAAACAACAGCTGAAACGGAATTGGTACTGATTTGGACATGAGCATTATGGTAGTCATACATAAGATGAATAGTTTGGAACAGTAAAATTGGAGCATGTCACATGAATGGGAGCCCCTCACCAGCACAAGAACTAGACTCATTGATATATTTGTCTAAGAAAATGTGAACTAATCCTACGATTGATATGTACCATGGATTGATTGATGTCGACGATCATACAATGCAAGGCGCAGTGAGTGAAGTTGAAAAAGAAAAAAAGAGTTTTCTTTGGTTTCAACTTAGCAAAATATTCTAGCTACCAAATGTAACAAATATTCTCAAGACACCCCAGGGCCAGAAGATTCCTTGTCTTCCCCTCCCTCAGAAGTTTGATTAAGCTGCTCACAGATATTAATATGGGCTTTGGATACAGAGCCACATTCAGAAACTGCATCTGGCTTTGATCCATGAGCTCTCCGTGATGATGATCTTGAGGATCTAGAGGACCCCTCTGCAGAGTCCTTGGATTTCTTCCTTCGAGATCTTTTGGGAATGTCAGGGCGCCTGGTGGGTGATGCACCTCCCTCTTGGCTCGACTCTTTCGATTTGCTACCATCCTTTAATTCCCTGTTTGACTGTTTAGAAGACTTTCTTGGTAGCTTAGGCTTTTCTGGTTTTTCCCTCTCGGTGGGGGACTCAGCTGAGGATCCTATTGATGCATGGCGTCTTGATACTCTTGGCAATTCTGGATCTCGAGATGGGGAACTTTGTGCACTTCTCCTGCTCGAATCTACACAAACATAAACGTAAACATAACAATGCTCAAACTCACTTCAATGCTAAAACTGCATAATATAATAGACAATGATCAAACTCTACCGAGAAACATGCAAAACGTAAACCTACCTTCAGAAACCCATTTGATCGAAGAATCGTCCTTGATTTCTCCCCCGACACTTAAGGGTGCCGAAGAAAATCCGGGTGGTGATTTAAACTCGGTCATCTGCATAGGTTAGAACAATTAGGAAATGATGCTCTCCTGTACGTAAGACTTGTGTTAAATAATTTTTTTTTTAATAAAAATAAAAATAAACCAAACCAAACCAAAGAAACGTTATTGTTCCTTCACAGACAACATTAGAAATAATTATTGTATATTTTTTTCCTACATAAGGTAGCTAATAGAAGTTAAAATTTACCCAGCTTGGAGAATTTACAGATGGACCATCCCATCCTATATGGGCTACATGCTTTACATCTGTAGGAAAACCAATCTGCATGTCTTGCTCTTTTTCATTTTCTGCAACAAGAATGAATGAACGCCCCTTCTCTCATCAGTATCATCACCATCAACAAAAACTTCACTATTTTGCGCTTATAACTCATACATAAGAGGAAGAATTTGTACATACCAAAGATATGAGAAATGTATCTGAGGCCTTTTAAAAGGCCCTTCATCTTATTATTATTATTATTATTTGACATTTTCTGCTGTAAAATATGTTTGCTTTATGAAACTATTTTGAGTGGCTTTGGTTCAAGTCGGAGTTGAAAGATCCAGACTTTAGATGATCTGAAACAAAGAAAACAATGAGTTATTGGCATCAAACTCTTATTCCAAAATCCATGTGGCTTTGAAGAATATGAAAAATATTGCTGCACCTTTGATTAGAAAAACACAAACACAAAAACAAAAACTTGTTGAGAACCCACATGAATTATATTCCAGTTGAAAGAGGAATTTGGGTATTATGATTAGTATTTAGAATTTTTTTTTTTTTTCTCTGAGGCTAGAAGGTGAAGGGAGGAATTCAAAGAAAAAAATGAAAAAAAAAAGGTTCAAAAACAAGCATATGTTTTTGACAAATGTGTAAAGTGGGTGGAGGTGATGAGAAAAGGAATGAAGTAGCGAGGCAAATGCAGTTTAAAGCAAAACTTTCGTTGATTCAATGGCTTAAGAGGCATTAATGATAACCAAAAGCTCATCGATATTTTAGGGTAGGAGAAAGGAGGAGGTATGTCCTCTGATGAGACAAACTATATTTAGCAATCTTTTAATAGGTCTTGTTACTATGATGAAAGGCTGTTTCATCATTTTTATTATCTATTCATTTTTATCATCTATTTATGCATGCATGGTTAATTATTGGCATTATATGCACGTGTGTGATGAATCTTCTTTATGATTTTGAGGAATTTCATGGTTGTTTTGGTCATATTCCCCGGATGGCATTGGAAAATCGCCAAATTGGAACCCTTTACCATAAGCAAAACAAGTTGATTACAAAAACTATCCTAAAAGTCGATTTGTGAATAACTAATTAATTATAAGGCAAATAACCATTTGACTTCTTTACTTTTTTTTTTTGTGAAATTTTGAGTTTGAATGAGGCATCCAGTCCAGACATCGAAGATATTATATTTTATATGCCATGCGAAACTGCTTACCAATTATTTATGCAAATTAATTCAATCCATCTCATCAGAGTTTGGGTGAAAGTTATCAAAAGGTTTTCAAAAAGAATTTCACCAAACTCATCTCTACATTGAAGGTTTCACTCTAATACAATCACAATTGGGACTAGAGCAAATATATTCACATTTCATTACAAGTTTGTTATTAGAGAGTTAAAGAAGTACGCGGCTGCTCTCTTAATATTCATCATTTTTACTTCTTACAGGCTCTTCCTTGGAAATCATGGAAGCAAATAAGACTTTCCCGAGTTTTTCATCCTTAACTAGCAAGTCTACAATTATGGAAAATGTGTCTACATTTGGTACAATATTTCTCTCAACCATTTTATGAAAAGTGAGGATTTTCAAAGCCAAGTTTAAACTTGCCATTTTCTAATAATTTCGCTCCCTCTGAAATGCAATATTCTTGCGTAGTCCATCAATTAGAAAATTTTATATACTCGGAATAAGTGGAACATTATTAATAGTGTCAGGCTTACAAATGACACCCAATTCAGCATTCCCATTAAACATTCTTTGACTGCAATTCAAAGAGCTACAATCATATTGTTTGTTCAGGTAATCAAAGTCGCATATGCAACCGCATTGGGCCTTATAACCACGAGCAGTCGCCTCCATACACAGACCATCAGACAATTAAAAGTCCCACCAGTTGGTAATATCTTAGATTTCTTTCTTTTTTTTATTTTTTATTTTTTTGGTTGTTGTTGTCGGTGTTATTCTAGTGACTATTGATAAATGGCAATTTTATTCAAACATGACTTCCTTTGTTCCAATTATTTGATTGGTGGCAAACACAAATAGAAATAATGAAGTAATAAACACAACGCTAATTGCTAAGTTGCTTTTATGTTACACAATGAATTTATTGAAATGAGAAGAATTCAATATACTTCACTGCTATATATGCAGTTTTGTTCGGACAAGGCCAATCTGCTGTGCCAGTAAGCACATCTCCAGTATGGCTTCTCTTTGTTTACATACTTGAACAGGAATGAACAAAGTGTACATATACTGAGCAAAGCCTGCTAAAATAGTTCGTGATGCTGTAGCATCAGCTTATATCAAAATCTTATACACCAAAATCCATTTACTTTGATTCTGAATGAATACTTAAATATGAAGCCGGCAACAGAGATGCAACTGAAAGAATCTATGCAGTGCAACCAAAAATTTGTGTGCAAAACTGGTTTACGGAGTAATGCCACATCTATCACTTCTTGGTCTGCAGGCACAAACATTCATCAACTTACTAACCTCTAAAGCACCAGTGCTGTCACTCATTTCAAAGGAAGACCCTATGGTCTATCAATTTTAAAAGAGTCTGTTAAATACACTACTTGGTCTACCCAACTGTAAAAGGTTTCATTCTCTGAAGCATTTACCTTAAACATTTGTCTTAACAGATAATAGTGCATACGAATGTACAACATGAAGGAAAGATGAAAGAAGGAAACCCACCTTGCTCAGATATTTTTTGTGGATCTTCATTGCCTCGTCACATGCTTTTTTAGCATCCAAATTTCCAGTAATGTCACCCAAAATCTAAAAAGAGAGTTCCACAATTATATATATGTTGATAGATAAATGTTGATGCACTATGCATATGCAGAGAGAGAAGAAAAGACCTTGACAACATCATCCAGACCCTTAGCCTCCTTGAGAAGTTTCTTATTCTTGTTCTCAAGAACACTTGCTACAAGAAAAACAGAAAGTGCACTCTGTTTGTCCCCTTCTCCAGTCTTCATATTTTTTCTCTCAAACTTTCCGTACTGCTTTAGTTCTTTGTCATTTGATTTAGGTGCATGGCTCCGATCTGAACTTGACTCATATGATGAGAAAATATTTGGGTTGTACTCCATGGCCCACATCAGCTGAAACCAATCTATCTTATATCTTAAAATAAACTTCCGATAGAACAACTCAAAATAAGAACAGCAAGGAATTAATATACTGACGAGTTAACTGAAAAATAGCCAATTCTAAGAGGGCTATAATGAGTTAGATAGAATAGCTAAATTTAATGCACTCTGACAAACATAACCTTCCTTTCAACATTCTCCTCGCATACGTACCCTATCAAACACCCCCGTTAAGCATGTCGACCATTTTCCTAGACACCCTTCATAATAATTTGCTGAGCGTATCTAACATCTAATAAAGACAAACTTCAATTAAAAATCCCTCATTCAGCAACTTGTCGAGCATTTTATACAGTTCGCTAGACAATGTCTTGTCAAGCATGTGACATTTATTAGACATACTTGCATGAACCATATTGAGGAATATTTTTATCCAGATGACTAAACTTGACTAGCAATCAAAAAACTTTTGAAACTTGATAAAACTCTATCAACCCAAAAATATGGCTATTTTATCATATTTCACCTTTTGAGAACTTAAATTCAATTAACACCCTGGTAAAACAATACTAATGAAATAGATTCTGCTACCACAAGAAATTCAACTAGAAAAATAATTCATCCTTACCTCCCAAAGATACAATGCATCCACAAAGGAAAATTCTCTTCGGAAAAGTACCATCAACATGCGAAATGCAAACAGATACTCCCCACCATCAAGTTCCTCTGCCAAATGACCAAAAAAAAAATAAAAAAGGCTTTAACTGACCAATAAGGGGTCTTATCTGATGGACATATTTATGCAAGGACATGTATCTGACAACTTTCTGTGAAGAGAGGGGATTGCAGAAAGCATTGGCTTAATCTGTTGTGCAGTGTTCTGCTTGAGGTTGATGTCTGTTGAAAGCTCTTATTGCCTAAGAATACTATAAACATCCACCAACACAACTGTCACAGTTGAACTTCCTGTTAACATCAGCCGAAGACATCGTATAACAAAAGCAGGACATTCTAAAAGAGCCTGAAAATTATAAAGACATAACAGGAACCTAAAAAAGACCTGACAGTGCTCCATACTAGACTATAACAAAACCCAGCTCAAATCATAAGACAGCAATAATGGATAAAGAAACAAGAAATTCCCTGATGGTTGAAACTCGCAACACTAAAAGAGAAATCCAAAATTGAAATTAATCCCATATAAAGGAAATTTTCTCTTTCAAGAGATTATCAAAGATGCTCTTGCTCCTAACCATCATTGCAGAGTCCACAGCACTAACCTTTTTTCCCACCCCTGAAAGCACTGAACCAGTCACGTTAACATGATCTCAAACAGTTAGAAAAATGGAACTGAATCCATTCTGTCAAGTCGACTACAGAGTGATCATTCTCCTAGTTTGCATAAGCCCAGTATTCTATTTTCAGTTTTTTAAGTCTTATTTACTTTCAAGTATACATGCTGCACAAACCTAATTCACAAGAAGCCAGATCAAAGACACCTTTGCCTCAGAATTTTATTCAATTGGAATCTTAACATCTTTTCTGTTAATTCTTTTGGTTACCTTCTGTGAATGGTGTAGATAACTATATAATATGATTAAAACCGATTAAAAAGATAAGATTTGCAACTAAAAAAAACACAAAGGTAAAAATAAATAGTAACAGGATCACATACCAAGGTGTTGATGAAGCTTAGGATCAATGGTCTTAATAATTTGGGAGAGTGTGCTCAACTGCGTTTGCACACCTATCGAACTTGTAGTGCATCTAAAATTTTCTCTCTGTTATTGAAACATATTCAGGCATTAAAGGATGGAATTAAACCATTAATCATTAGCAAATCCTTCACAACCAGTGAACCTAGGCTTATCCACCACCAAAAGGGAAACATTGGAACAAAAAAGCAACATAGCAAGACAGATATAGAATTATATAACATAAAATGCTTTCGGTAAATCCAAGATCATCATGCAGAAAAAAATCAGCACTAACTACAACTTAACCAAATTACGGCATGCAGCTCTAATTACTGTGCCCACCCCATAAACATGCAGACAAAATCATCCATATCAATTGGTTGTCCCACCAACCATATAAATGGAAGGGGTCAGGTATCAAGGCATAGAAGTTGTATATTAGTTTGATTGAATGCAGTTTCTTTCTTTCTTCTTTTTTCTTTTTTTTTGTGGGGGGGGGGGGAGGGAAAGGGGAACATATCATGCAGGATGAAGGTTTAAGGCAAATTCACATTTCTAGTATTCTGATTTTATAACAACAAAGTCGTGAAGGTGATGCATACCAGTCTTCGCATTGCATGCTCAAAACACCAAAAGGCATCTGCTTCATTTTCGAGAAGAATTATCATCGGTGAGCAAATATCATTCATTCCTGCACAACAAAGAACCCATGATAACAATTTGAACTCGGAATTATTTGAGCTTAACTGAAAATTATGCAGCTTATGATAATTTACCTTGAACATAACCAATATCATTGTCCACCCATGAATAAATTGCAAGAACATTCCAAAGTTTGGCCTGATTATGTTCACTCTCATAAAAGACAAGAGATCGATCTGTGCGAACAACATCCAAACCTAAATCCATATTTTACCAGCTCTGTTAATGCAATGAAATCATAAGATAATCATAAAGATTCTAGTTAAAAACTGATATTTCAACCGTATGTAACCAACATAGTTCCTTGCTCAGCATTTTGGCTGAGGTGGACAGTGTTTGTGGTAACAACACGAAGAAAACCCAAAGACAACTTTAGTTTTCATAAGCTGTCCACCTCAAAATACAGTTCTAGCAAGGCCTCATCACACTGGTATTCACAATGTAATAATATAGCCAACTATAAGCAGAATACGCTAGGATAGCATGCTGTACAATCATATTAGAATGCTTGATTCCACTTCAGGAAGGACAAAAGACTGACCATTATGATGGAGTGCAACCAGCCAAAAGTTAAGATTAAACCTGCCCAAACGCGCCCCAACCCGGGGGGGTGGTCTGGGGGAAGAAAGAAATACCAATTTAAAGTAGAATGAAATAATGCACCACATCACATATTTACCAATTTGGGGCAAGCAGAGCATCCATTGAAGCACTTTCTTGTCAGAAATAGCATTCTTTACATGCCACTCCTGATCTTGTGAATCACTGTTTGTCAAAGAATCTTGTAATATTTCCCCGTCATCAGATACAATGGCTGCTGTGATTATCTTTTCACTACCAATAACGGGAACCATGTTTTGACATTCAGTTTTCCATCCGCCATACTGCTGCCTAAGATAATTGGTGTAAGATATTAAGCCACTATATTCAATAAAGAAAAAACTGAACTTAGGAGTGATCAGCTATCAATAGCACACAATCAACATAAGGCCAGACCAGGGAACATGTAAATCACCTATTAATCATTTCAGAGAAAATGCTTTCAAACTTAAAGACCAAAGGCAGAACTGAGCAAAGGCAAATCATTCATGGATCAATTGGTTCAGCACACCGGCCGCATAAAATATACATATGCATTATATTTATGAATGTCTAGGTATAGATATGTAATTTTATGCACCTGAATTAAACTTTAATGAGAAAATTCTTCTTACAAAGATGTAACCAATGATCTCATGAACCTTATGAACATAAATATGCATGTAAAATTCATAATATCATCCAATCATATCCAGTTTCCAAAACACAGCTAAGATCCACGGAAAATGGGTATGAAGGTGATCAAAGAGCATTTTAAAGGAAGAAATTACCTCCTGTTTTGCCTGAGTTGATTTCGTTCATCAAATGTGCTGTCAGGATCATAGCAACCCAACAAGAACTCCCATACAAACCCTTTGATTGAAGGATGAATACCCTAGCATGCAAGCCAGTGAGAAATTAATACTCTATCTATTTTATATGTGAATTTTCACAGTGCAGAAAATACAAGGGTCATCTACATGTTGACAAGTGTATAGTACAAATCCGAAAATTATCGCCAATATGACTTATTCCTTTAACAACTTAAAAGAGTGGCAGTATGATGAAAAAAAATAAATAAACAATTATTCATTTAAAAAAACAACCGCAACAGATGGAAGGGAAGTGGATACTGTTATCAAAAGCAGGACATAGACAACAGTCATATACAAAGGGGAGAGAAAGAAAGTGAAAAATCCATGTGCAGGGCAATTAAATTACATATGCAATTAACCATATTGCAGGCAAATAAAATTCTGGTAATTGACATAAATAATTATTCAATTTTGTTGACTCTTTCCAGTTTGACCACAGTACACTAATAGTTTAAGCAGGAAGGTTCAAAGAAACCTTGATTACCCTGTTCCAAACAACATCATACTGGTTTAGGATAAATATAACATCTAAATTGAGTCATCTAGTAAGGTTCCTTTGAAAAAGAATATAAGATTAGTATGAGGAGGAAGAAGGGAACCCCTCTTTGGATTCGTCTAAGAACTTTTGCTATATCCAAATGACCATCTTCAGAGAATGCAGCATGCCATCTTCTAGCACTAAGAGTTTTCCCAGCCTGCAGTTGAAACAAACAAACAAACAAATAAAAATCCACATGACATACGCACATATGCTGATATGCATAATTGCATATAATGATAATAAATAATTTCTGCAAAATAAAGTCAATAAAAAATAAAAGGAAAATTTACAGAGAGCATATGATATGATATGTTTTGACGGGGGAGATACCCGAGCTTTAAAACGGGGCTTGGGGATGTCAGGTGCACATTCGGGTCTAATTTGATAGAAGCCTTCAAGATCTTCGGCTCCAGATTTCCTCAGAAGAAAGCTCGCCATTCTCTCCAACGGAGTCCTACCCATCAGAGAAAAGCAAAAGATTACACGAAAATGAAGAGAGAAGGAGATTTATGGTTTCTTGTTCAGTGTTGGTGGGCATTGTATTTGTATAATATTAAGCATATAATAGCTGTTGCATGGATGGAATGGAAGAACGTACAAGAATTAAAATAAATGTGGTGGGTTTGTTGATTGAGCAAATGGGAGAGTTATGGGGTGGTGGGATGCGATGGAGACGCTTAGAGCATCGTGGGAACTTTCCTCCTTAACTCCTTCTTCACCTTAACATTCGGATTTTTATAGACGACAAATTCACTCGCTTTTTTTTCTTATCATCTTGTCTCCTCCTCTTTCTTCTACTTTTTATTATCATCAACTTGCAACAAAAGAATAAAATATAATTTATAGATTTCTATAATACCCTTAATAGATCATATAAACGAATCCATCATCTTCATCACAGTGTCATATTCTACACAAAATCTTATAAATATTCATAAAAAATAGCCTCAAACCTCTTCATCACAGTGTCACTACCATCCTTTTGTTTGAGTTCTCGACCCATTTTTTTCATTAGAAACACGTAAGCACGGGAACCTAAGGAGGGGTGGCCTCCTTCAGAAATCTAACAAAATATCCTTTTACCCCCTTTGTTTGATTCTATCTCCTTCTCTTCTCGTTGGCTTGTCTTAAAACTAATTCTTCACGTTACTCACGACGTCAAGCTTAAGCATACAATCTCTTTCTAGATCTTATAATAAAATTATAATAAACTAATAATGAATTAAAATTACACGAATGCTATAATTTAAATGTTTAATTATAAATGGGCTTTTATAGATTTTTTTAAAATTACTTTTAAGTTATAAATTAAATCTAAGAAAAATGTTAGACATGAATACTAGTTATTAAAAATTATGAATACTTATTTATTGATACCTTTTAAACATATTAAGTAAATAAATGGTAGTTTTTAAAACTCGATTATTAAAGCAAAACACAAGTATTAAATGAAATTTACTCAAATAGACATTGGGACATTGCAATTTCATCTCATATGATACCTTTTTTTGGTGCGGGATAGTAATAGGGATAGTTATTCCATATATTTTGATATTGAAAATCAAATTTTGGAGATTCATGAAATAAAAATGAATTTAGAATAATGTTTTGCATATTAAATTTTTTATCAAAAGCATGATTCCCAAATGATTTGATATTCATTTAAGACTATCATATCATTCATTATATCGTTACATCATCCACTTATCAATAATTGATAAAATTTGAATTATTTGGGATATAGAATTTAAGATAAATTTTGGGAAGAGTACTATTCAACAAATTTACATTAAAAAATATATATATTCTCTACACCTATTTTTTAAGTAAACAATTTTATGATTAAAATATCCTTAAGGAAAATATGGACAAATTGATTTTATTAGACTAATTGACAAAAAATTTAATTTAAAATCTTTGTACTATTTTATTTTCCGAATCAAAATCCAAAACCCTTTTCTTCCCCAACTAATCTAACTGTCACAAAACATAATAATTTTTTGATGCTTGATTCTTAATTTTATTAATTTTGTTTCCACTCAAAAGGGGTAATATAAAATTAAAAAAAAAGAGTAGTTCTCTTACGGTTCCCTTATATAGGGTCTCTGAAAAGAGGATCAAGTTGATTTTTGCGAACAGTTTCATGTACTTTCTCCCTTCAACCTTTTGAGCAAAATTCAATAAAAAGAAGGAAAATCTATGGACCGACCCATTATCTCTATCATAAAACACAATAACTTGTTACTTGTTGATGCTTGATTCTTAATTTTTTTTTTTTTTCCAACTTAAAAGAGGCAATATGAAACAAGAAATAGTGATTCTAGAGTTTGTAGTAATTAAAATTATATTATATCAATCTCTACTATTTTAACATTACCAATAATATTTCAACACGTCATCAACACAAGTAGAGCGGTCCGTATCCAATTACAACAACAAAGTGAAAAACCCTAGTATAACTGCCAACTGACAAACCCTAATCGAAGCCTCTCTCTCTGTTGCTTTGCTTGACTCATCGGCTGCTCGTCGCTTAGCTTCAGATCTTCGAAAATGGTGAGCTCTCTCTCTCTTAAGTTTCAGTAGATTAATTGAAAATTGCAACTTCATTGTTGGTTTAATTGACGTTTCAAAATTCGCGAAATGGGTGTAGCCGTTCAAGAGGTACGTGGAGATAGGAAGAGTTGCGCTGGTTAACTACGGCAAGGACTACGGGAAGCTCGTCGTCATCGTCGATGTCATTGACCAAAACAGAGTAAATTCTTTAGTAACTTTTCACTTAAAACGATTAAGCTTGGAGTTGATGTATGAATTGTATGTTTTTGTTGTATTGCTTCAGAGTCTGCTAGTCAAGTATTGTGTACTTTCCAATTATGGAAGATTGGATTTTTAAGTCTGTTTTTTGGTCTACCCTGCAATTGGATTAAGGGTTTAGCATTTATTTATTTATTTATTGATGATATATAGGCTCTTGTTGATGCACCTGATATGGTGAGGAGCCAAATGAACTTCAAGAGGCTTTCGCTTACTGATATTAAGATTGACATCAAAAGAGTTCCTAGGAAGAAGACTCTGATTGAAGCCATGGAGAAGGCTGGTGGGTATCAAGTATTCTTTAGCTTGCTAAGGCAAATATATTGTCTTTTGATTTCTTAACCTTTTGTTTGTGTATTCCCTTGATCTTCCAACTTTCGTACGGGCAGATGTGAAAAACAAATGGGAGAACAGCTCCTGGGGCAGGAAGCTGATTGTGCAGAAAAGAAGAGCCTCGCTCAATGATTTTGATAGGTTCAAGCTGATGTTGGCTAAGATCAAGGTACACAATTGTGGAATTATTATATCTTTGCTTTAATTCTGATGATTTGTCTTTAAGGTTTGTCTTTGGAACTTCTAGTGCCAAAATCATGTACCAATTTTTTGGGTTCATGTTGTATCAAAGTAAGAAAACATTCTTTTAAGAGTAAAACTCCTCATCCTTCTAAAACCCTAAGGAGTTGGATTAATTGTAAAGTCAAATGGCTCTGGTGCTTAAGAAACATTACGTCTTTTACTCCCATGCTAATCAATTCCTTGGAGCAAAGCTCGTATGACCATTGTTTACAGGATCTGTATAGAGGTGGTGCTAAGCACTGGTCCTGTGGACTAATTATCTAGGAAATCACAGTTATTAAAAAAAAAAAAGAAGGAAAAAAAAAGACCTCATCCATCTACATTTTAATTTTATACTTTTCTGTTTTTCTCCCTCTTCCCTCTTCTTTATCTTTGCTGAATTCACAATGAAAACACTTTAGTGGTTGATACTTGCCAAATAATTAGGATTTGGGCCTTGGCAGGCTGTGGCCCCCAATCCTTTCAGCACTGAGTTAAATTTTTGTGATAACCTTTCAACGAATCTTGATGTACGTGCTAAATGCAACCATTGCTAGTTTAATAATTCGGTATCTCTATGTCCCTTTTGAGTTGTGAGGGGCTGTTAAAAGTACCTTCTTTGCAATATGGGATTTATATAGAACTTTTAAAGATGCAGTTATTTTCCTTTCCTTTGCTTAAGATCTCTATAATATCATGTATTTACCTGGCTTTACAAGTTCGTTATTGGTATGATTGCAGAGGGGTGGACTTATACGACAGGAGCTTGCAAAACTGAAGAAGGAGACCGCTGCCTAGAGTATATGCTACAGAATTCGACTTTTGTTTAGTATTTACTGCCTCAGTTGTTTTCATTAATGTATTAATTGATGTGAGGAACCTCCAACTTTGGTATTTTTGGTAAATCATTATTCTAAGACCTTTTCAGAAACTGCTGGCGATATTGTGAGGCCTGTTCTTTCATACATGCTTTTAAGTCACTGTAGGTTAACTCTATGTGTTTCCATGCAAAATTGCCAACTGCAAGGGGGTATATTTTGGATCTCTGTTCACTAAGATCAAAACGCACTCTTTGATTTGTCAGCTAAGTGATATTGCCTTGTGTATTCATCAAAAGCAAATTCTGGGCGTTATATATGTGATGCCTGCAAAACATTTTGATGAATTAATAAGTTTTTTGTTCGACTCCTAATGAGCGGAAGCATTTGATCAGATCCACACTAAATTTGCCCGTTCTTATTGTCTTCAGGCTTGAGCACCCAAGCCATTTGTTTCAATAGTAGACTATTTTTCCTTTTGAGTAATATATCCAACCCATTTTATATAATTTAGTTTGATTAAATATTATTAGATATATACAAAATAAAAAATAAAAGAGAAGGTAATAGGGGAATTTGCTAAAATAACCCTTTGAAGGGGGGTCTCAGAAAAATAATCATGATCCTATGGTTCTTAGATTCACCTAACAATTCTCACGTGAATTCCACTTTGAATCTTTGTTTACATCTTCACTTTAAAATATCTAATAACCCTTTCTAACCTCTTGAATGGACTCTCACCTCACGAACTGTCTCAAACTTTTCACTCTTCACTCACGATCCTTGTAAACTATCCACGTCTCAACGAACGTCGATGATGAATCGGGAGTAAACCAACTAACATCGATGATAGATAACCATTGATATTTAAATTTTTTGTTTTTAATTTTATGGATGTGGTTATGGGTTGTTCGGAATGTAGATATTTAACAATTGTTGATTTTGTTTAGAGTGTGTTGTTATAGAAAAAAATATATTTTTAGATTGTTTGAGTGGTAGTTTATAATGGGATTTTAGAGTGTTGCAGATTGGATTTTTTAATAGACGAACCTTTATTTTGCTAAAGAAGATGAATCAAAATGACTGTCAAATCTTCATTTTACAAATGATTATCGGACCTTCATTTTAGAAAATGGTTGTCAGACCGTCATTTTGTAAAATGGCTATCAGACCGTCATTTTGTAAAATAGCTATCAGACCGTCATTTTACGAATGACTGTCAGACCTTCATTTTATAAATCATTGTCGCATCGTCATTTTGTAAAATAATCTTTAGACTGTCATTTTATAAATGACTCTTGGATCTTCATTTTACAAATAACTATCAGACTGGTATTTTGTAAATAATTGTCAAACCGTTATTTTTTAAAATGACTATTGAACTGTCGTTTTACAAATGATCGTCAGACTATCATTTTATAAATGATTCTTGGATCTTCATTTTACAAATAACTATCAGACCGTCATTTCGTAAATAATTGTCAGACCGTTATTTTTTAAAATAACTATCGGACCGTCATTTTACAAATAATGTCAGACCTTCACTTGTAAAATAAAGGTCTGACAGTCATTTCGATTCGTTTTCTTCAACAAAATGACGGTCCGTCCATTAGAAAACGTAATTTGTAACACTCAAAATTTTCACTATAAACTACCATTCAAACAATCTAAAAACACACTTTTTTCATAACAACATACATCAAAGAACATCAACAATGGTTAAGCATCCACAATCCAAACAATCCACAACAATATTCACGAATAAGTGTAATTTTTTTTTTAAAAAAAAATTTAAGCATCAATGGTTATCTATCATTGGTATTAGTTCTACTATTTGTTCGTCTTCGACGTTCATTGAGACGTGAAGAGTTTATAAGGATCGTGAATGAAGAGTAAGGAGCCCGAGAGAGAATTCGTGAGGTGAGAGAGGGTTACTAGTTATTTCAAAGTGAAAATGTAAACAAGGATATAAAAGAAAATTCACATAAAAATGTTTAGGTTAATCTAAGAAACATCGGCTCATAGTTATTTTTCACAGAACCCCTTCAAATGGGTTATTTTGACAAATTCTCCAACGTAATAATATATGATTTTTCAATTGGAATATGTATAATAAATTTTATGGAGTTAATTTTATGAACTCACTTTTGTGTTATAATCCTTAATTGTATGTGTTTGCTTCTAATCCTCAATTTTATGTGTTTACTAGAAGCATGTATCAAAGAGAGTAAGACCTGCAAATGCTCTGCATTGCTCAAGTCTCATCTTTATAGAAAAAAAAAGGGTGATCCCAGCTTTTGCCGGAAGGACAACGTCATTAAGCGCTTGATTGAAGTCCCTTTGGTACATTAAGAATTTTTTAAAGCACTGAGATATCAAAACAGAGCTGAGTTGCATTCTTTTAATGGAAGATCAAATCAACATCAAGCTCACCCAAAAATACGAGAACAATGCTTAGCTATCAGGATGGCAAGTGAGGCCCAATTGATAGGAACAATATATTCCTGGATATGTTCCTGATGAACATGATAAATAGCGCAAAACATCAACCATTAAGGGAGGCTCTGTTGAGCCTCCAAAATGATAAATTTTGTAACTGATAGAGTATAAACCCAAAAGAAGATGCCACGATTCATCTACAAATCCGCAAAAAAACTATTTGAACTGCTAGCAGCATGTCTTTTTCTTGAGTCTTTACCATTTGTACCTAGCATAAAATCAACATCAAATATCATCACAGTTCAGTTAATACAGGGAAGGTGAAGGCTTGATATGTTGAATCTAAAAGAAACCAGAATCCCTATGTTTACTTACCATAACCTTTGAAAATACATGTACAAGTACTTACAACAACAGAACTCATGTGAACAATTAAATCAAGATTTCAACAAAGACTTGCTAGTGCCATATATTTCTTTGATCCTACTAAGTGGTGAACATAAAAACTCTTCAAATGAAATGGTTTAAAACAGTTCTGATCAAACTAATATTTCATGATACCAACAGCCCAAGTAAGATTCTATGTGTCAATTGCCCAGATGTACTGATTGTAGGCCTCAAAATCAACCATTAGATATAAGTATTAGATGAAAGATAGCAAAAGCAAAAATTTAGCAAGAACCAAAATACCTTTGTTATCCATGTCCATCTCATCAATTTCACTGTCACTATCCTCCACAGCAGGTTGACTTTTAGTGTTTCCAGAAGTTTGCAAAATATCATTTAAATCCCACAGCTGCATGGCGAAAATATTACAAGTTTGAGTTGTCATACTAGAATGAAGGTAGCACAGATAAGATAAAAATTAGAAAATTGAAAGTATCTCAAACTTAGAACAAAATAAAAGGAGTAATGCTACAGTTCTCAACTTCCTATCCTAATTTTTGAATTCGAATTATGTGACATTGATAAATGATTGTCACGTCATTTTACAAATTATTCCTTCATCCCCATGTCATCCTAAATCAAAATTATATCATTTTGGAGTTAAAATTTGGTGTAGAAACTTAAGCAGTCCACTATTATTTAAACACAAAAGGTAAATTTATGTCTGCAAGTAATGCTAATTGACCTAAGATAATCCAAAAAAAATTCCACACTACATGATAAAATATGGGAACATGCAAGCTGTCCAATCTCCAAATAGTGCAACCAAACTTTCTTAATAAATTGATTGATTATGCAGTTTTAATCAAAAACATGCAATGGACTAAGTACCATTGAGCTGTTACCTCCATACCTTAGAAATCCATGTCTGACCACATGAAACACATATTTCTGACTATTTATACGTGAGATTGTTGCATGGGTATAATATCACGAAATAAAAATGCACACAAAAAGAGAGAGCGATGTCACACCTTCAACATCCAATCATGTGAAATGCTTCCAAGAAACTTTCTATCATGAGAAAAAGCTACAAGATCATAGCAAAGCAATCATTAGATACGGTCATTAATAAAATTATTTTCCTATTATAATTAAGGAGAACATATTAATTTTATATAAGATCATTTTCAATAATAATATGGCCACTATTACAAAATATTGTCAACTTGTAGCATAGTTATTATTAAGAAAATGATCATTTTAGTAATATGATTAGTTAAAAATATGGTCATTTTTATAATAGCCGCTATTAACAATCTGAAGGGCCAAATGACATCATCTCAATTAATTGTTTCTGCAAACAAAACCAACAAGAAGAGAGAGGCATGTAATACCAAGACCCTCAATTGGATATTCTGAATGCTCTGCAATTGGCTGAATGATTTTGTTGGGTAAAATGCCCACCAGGCTACATAAAGTAACAGGAAAGCAAGCAAAATCTGGAAAATGTAAGGATTAATAGAATAACATCAAACATTTAAGATAGAGATTTTCTCCGACGAAGCACATGCTTTTACCTGATGAGTCCACTCTCAGATCCAGTAATAATCCTATCCTCATCAAGCTAAAGCAAAAGTTTAACATTGTTACAATGTAGAAAACTCCCAAGTAATTCTAAAGCTAACTGATGTTACATACTTAAAAAAATCAACTCACCTTTAATAACACGTCAACAGAATTTGGAGATAAACCAGTAAAACGATCACTGCAAAATTCAAAACACATATTTCACTCAACAAGGACATGAATATATATATATATATATATGCATTTTTTTTTTTTTGTGTGTGTGTGTGTGTGTGTGCAAATATGTGCATTCAAGAGAGAGAGAGATTTGTATTAAAACCTGCAATCCTTGAAAAAACCCCATGAATACAACAACAGAGTTCCGTTCTGTGATCCACATACAACTTTACGACCATTCTGACCACATCATCACATTTTGCATCAGATCAGAACAGAGTATATGTATGAGTTAGCAGTCTAGACTAAACAGCTTGTGAGTCTCCCATTAAAAATAATTTTCATCTTTTTCAGTTAAGTAATTTTTTTTAAGGGAAAAATTTTGCTCTATCTGTTTCTTCTTCTTTTTTGGGCTGGTTAAGTAAAGCAATTTTAATATTAAAAAAAAAA
>JANKKC010044891.1:0-22346 GCA_026225755.1 Bursera bipinnata
ATTCTTTTACTTAATTTTTTTAAGTGCTCTTCATTTTTCTTTTAAGATGCATTAAATATGCGAACTATTTTATTTATAAGTTATACTGAATGGTTTAATAATGCATACTTTTTAATGGAATTTCTCAATTATATACCTGAATTAAAATGCAAAATTATTTTACAAGTGAGTATATATATATATTTTTAATAAAAAAGAAAGAAATTTCTCAACACTTGCCTCCTAATTCTTTTCAATTTGAAAAGTCAATTCAATATAGTTCAACGCATATGAGATATTGAATTTGAAAGTGAAATTTTCAAAAGTTTTTATCAACACATTGCTTTCTAATTTTAAATCCAAAAGAAAAGGACCAAGAACAATCTTACAAATCTTTACTTTACTTTTGTTACCATTATTATATAACAAATTAAAAAAAAAGGATATTTCTTTTAACCCCCAAAGAATATATTGAAAAACTAATTAGACCCCAAAAACTTAACTCCTTTTAAAGACTGATTTATTTTAATTTACAGTAATTAAATTTTTTGTCTTCTCTATTTTCTTCTTTGGTCAGTTCATCTCTTTTCTTCTTCTTCTTCTCTACCTCTCTTGTACACATAAACTTTCTCCTCCTCCTCCTCTTCCCTTTGTTTTGCTGCAGATCTCCTTTTTTTTTTTTTTTTTTTTTATTTTATTANTACACATAAACTTTCTCCTCCTCCTCCTCTTCCCTTTGTTTTGCTGCAGATCTCCTTTTTTTTTTTTTTTTTTTCTGTTCTTCTCCTCCTCCTCCTCTTCCCTTTGTTTTGCTACAGATCTGTTCCGGAATTCTGCCCGGAGGGATTTCCAGCAAATTGTCACGTTTCAGATCTCTTCCGGAAGAAGAAGAGATCAAATGACATATTTACCCTTTGAATGTTAAATTATCGATAAAAATAAAGTTTAGATATATAGGGATGTTAAAATATTCCAAAAGAACAGTGATACTAGTCTTATTTTCCGAATCACGAAGCACAATATCACAATCAACATTTTGAAATGACAACACTTTTGAAACTTTAGTTTTAATTTCATGAAAAAATAATAATAACTCTCTCAAATTTGATAATTAATCTTTTTTTTTTATCTCTGAATATATAAATTGCTACGAACACATATTCTATTTGCTAATTTAATTAAATTCCATATATTTGTGAGGTTAAGCACACGTAAAAATATATTATCCACACATCTTCTTTTAGGTAAGATCATTAAGAAACATCTTCCAAGAAATTAAAATTTTACCTAACACATCTATAATTATCGTCAAAGAAATATTAGTGGATCAATGCCTACTTACATTAAAAGTACAATTAGTATAAATTTTGTTAAAAACTGACGAGAAAAGTGATTTCTAAAATTATTTTCATTCGTAAATCGCAAAGTTTGTGATCAATTTTTTTTTCTTTTTGTATTATTTTTTCATTCACCCAGATATTAACTGGTGTAGTAAATCTGTTTTGTCTATATGCATAGTTTTGTCAAAATCAACAGAGCAAAAGCAAATTACACTTTAATTTCTTTAAAAATTTTGACACAAATCTATACACAAGATCCTAACATTTCTTCCATAATATATATATATATAACTTAAATTTTTCATCTTAAAACTAAATACAAATTTTTGATTTGATTTAAATAAATATGACTTTTTTATTTTTAAAATGTCAATTATTACTTAGATGAGATCAATGATTATAAATTTAAATCTAATTTTAAGTTTAAAAAATTTAGGTCACAGTATCGGATCTCATATATATACACAATAATTCTCTCTTCCAAGATACAGTATTTAAGTTTTGTGCATAAGTTTTTATCATAGCCTTTAATTAATTTAAGACTTTTAGCATATATAATATGTTTAATAAACTAAAACAAGGTTAACAATTACCACATAGACAGATGATCTTTCAATATAAATTTTTTGATCTCGTAAATTTAATTATTGAGATTAAAATAATAAAAAAATTAGATTTAATGATATTAACTCATTAATTAAAGTTTGAGACTAATTTTGTGTTAAAAAATTCGGGTTAAAATATCTCCAACCAAGTCCATATCAATTAGTATTAAAGAAACAATCCGGTGGATATATGATTGCTTACTGTAGAGGGACCCAGGGGAGACATGGAGTTTGAATAATTGAGATAGGACTTAGAGAGAAGTGAAAAATAATTTGGGAAAATATTTTCAAAGCTTACGCGTACAAGTAGGTATATGTTGACTAGAAGCACTTTGAAAAAGAAAGTTACAGGAAACAACATGTGAACCAGATGACTTTGGCTCGGCCCCTCCTTTCCAAACTCAATCATTTATATGCTCCTCCTTAAATGGAATCACTTCACTTGTTTCTATTATGTTTAATTTATTTTCCAAATTTCTTATGCCAATAATGAGAGGGTAGATCCCTCCACACCTCTGTAAGGTTCGTTAATGTTCTATAGAAAACACTTTTAGTTGCAAAAATGTTACAAATTTTCCGCAATTAGTTAATTTATGTTAAAATACAAAAAAAAAAAAAAGAAAAAGAAATAACCAAATTGGAAAGACAATTTTGATTCATGGAAAGTTTAGTGTTTCATTTGATTCTATGATCAAGTTTAAATCTGAGTGACAAAAGAAAAACATTAAAATATATTTTTGACAGGTTGACGAGCATTAACACATGTTAAGTCCATCAATCTATAATGACTAATGGATAAATAATCTATCGAACCATAATGATTAAAGGCAGATGAATCACTCATAAACTTGTGTATCTAACGAGTAAGATGCTCATCAATAAAAAAATCAAGGTTGATAAATTTTCAAAATGTCTCTAATAAACTTGGTTATGCATGCATTTATTCCTTGAAAATAGCAATAAAGGATAAAACATAAGGCAATATATCAACAACTTGATAGAATATTCTAAAACAGAAGAAAGTTGTCAAATTTTCAAGCTGCATTTGACCATGTAATATTTTTGTAAACTTCATTCTAGGTCTTGAGTGTAACACCTCGACCAACTATAAGATATTATCTGTTTTGAACACACAGTCCATCACGGTTTTGTTCTCAAGCTTTACAATATAAAAGGCTTCTAACAACTTAAGAGCTCATAGGATACTTAACTCATATAAACATATCATTCCCAAACGATGTGAGATATCATATTCACTACTTTTTTAGGCTCAACATCCTCGTTGATACACCTTTCTTGGGTTACTTTGAACATCCACATATTTTTTGTTGGGATGAGCTCTAATACCATTTTGTAACACCCTAATCCAATGTCAGATATTGTCTACTTGAGATAAACAGTTCATCACGGTTTTATTCTTGGGTTTTGCAACCCAAAAGACCTTCAGTTCTTGCATCACGCAGGAAGCATCCCTATCGTTAGCTATTCTTTTTAGAAGTCTATTTTGTTGCTCTATAACTCTAGTAAATGAACGTATCCATAGTAGATTTTCATGAGCCATCTCCTAAAGGGTAGGATCATTGTTAACAATTGTATTACGATTTCCTCTTAAACTCAAGGCTTCACTAGTATCTCTGAGTGGCGACATCTTAATCTTAACATAAGATAAACAAACTCAGTAAGATGTCAATTCTCTGTTTCAAAAAAAAAAAAAGTCTATAGAGTCTAAAACCTAAGCTCTGATACCGTTTTGTAATAACTCCACCCACTGTCATATATTATTTGTTTTGGACACATAATTTCTCATAGTTTGTTCTTGAGCTTTACAATCCAAAAGGCCTCTAACAACTTAAGGAGCCTATTTAGATACTTAACTTATTTAAACATATCTTTTTCAAATGATTTAGGATGTCACTGAAGTGTGGAAGTCGAAATAATGCTGATGGTGTAGTAACTTTGGAACAGTTTAAAAGATTGGATCCACCAACTTTTTAGGATACTACAAATCCACTAATTGCTGAAGCTTGACGAAAGCAATTCGAGAAACTTTTTACCACCATGGGATGCAATGACGATTAGAAGGTTGTTTTTTTTTCTTCATTTATCCTTCAAGGTGAGGCAAATCATTGGTGGGACGACTTCATAACTTTTGAGGAATCGTTTAGTGCAAGTTTCAATTACTTGGTAAATGTTTATAGAGGCATTTAATGAAAAATATTTTCCTGACCACGTTTGCGATAAGATGGAAGTTGATTTTCTCAGTTTAAGTCAAGGGAATAAAACAATGGCTAAGCATGAAGAGCAATTCAATTCTCTATCTCATTTTGCATCTATTATTATTCCTAATGATTCTGCTAGAGTGAGAAAATTCTTTGGAGGGCTTCGCCTAGTGATTAAGTCTCGACTCTCTATCCTTAAGTTGAACTAATATACTGATATGGTGGATCGAGCAATGACCCTGAGAGGTATTTGGTTGAATCTCAAAATGCTAGATATAATAAAAACAAGCAAAATCTTATAAGTAGTGGTGTCAAGCCAAGCCAAGCCAAAATGGTGCAAATAATATTTTTTTCTCAAAGGCAGAGTGAGGGTAGATCTTTAATGAGTAATGTAATCCCTTATGATTGTGTGGAATAAAACATCTTGGAAAGTGTTTTTAGAAAACAAGAGCTTGTTTTTCTTATGGTCAAATTAGGCATAAAATTGTAGAATGTCCAAAGAGGAAGGACTTTAACAATAACACTTAGACAAAGAGATCAAAGGAAGAAGTCACAAACTTAAAGGTCTATCTTTTCCATGACTAAGCAAGATATTGATACTTCTATAGATGTGGTATCAGGAACATTATCCTTATTTTCTAAAAAAAAATTAAAGTATTTTTTGATTCGGGTGCTACACATTCATTTGTATATGGTGTTTTTGCTTATCATACGGGAAAAATGGTTGAACCTCTTGATTTTCAGTTATCAATTACTATTCCTTTGGGTAATTATGTATTAATTGGTTATGCAATCTTGTGCTGTTAGTTTTAATAGTCGAGATTTCCTTCTGGATCTTTTACCTTTAGAAATGCATGACTTTGATGTTAACTTGGAAATGAATTAGTTAGCAACCTACTATGCTAGCCTAAAGTGTGCTAGTAAAGAAGTTATTTTTTATATCCCTGGAGAACTGGAGTTTCGTTTTTGTGGAACACTAAATTTGTGTAAGGGTTTAGTTGTAGTAATGAAAGCTAGGAAGGTGTTAATGAAAGGGTGTGAAGGTTTTGTGGCTTATGTTACCGTTGACAAGAAAAATGAGATTTCCCTTAATGATATTCCTATAGTTAATGATTTTCCCAATGTTTTTCTAAAGGATCTTCATGGCTTATCTCCAGGTCGAGAAGTAGAGTTTGTTATTGATTTGTTACCTGATATATCACCTATTGCAAAAGCACCCTTTTGAATGCCACCGTTGGAGTTGAAGGAGTTGAAATGCAATTATAAGAACTCCTTGATAAAGGTTTTATTCATCTTAGAGTGTCTCCTTGGGGCGCTCTTGTGTTATTTGTTAAAAAGAATGATAGATGATGTGCTTGTACATTGATTATTAGGAGTTAACTAAGCCACCATTAAAAATAGATATCCCCTCTCTAGAATTAATGATCTCTTTGACCAACTATAAGGTGTAATGGTATTTTCTAGGATTGATTTACGATCAGGGTATCATCAATTAAGGGTTAAGAAGGAAGATGTGCTGAAGATAGTATATCGAACTCGATATAGTCATTATGGGGTTTTAGTTATATCATTTGGTTTGATAAATGCTCCTACAAACTTCATGGATTTGATGAATATGATTTTTCAACCTTATTTAGACTAATTTGTCATTGTATTTATTGATGACACTTGGTGTACTCTAAACGTAAACAAGAGCATGAGAAACACTTGATCATTATATTACAAACACTTCGAGAAAAGAAGCTTTATGCAAAGCTTAAGAAATTTGAGTTTTGCCTGAGCAAGGTAGTTTTTCTTAGGCATGTTGTAAGTAGTGATGAAATTTTTGTTGATCTTTTAAAGGTGGAAACTGTGGTGAGTTGGAGCAGACCCACTAATGTTATAGAGATGAGAAGTTTTCTTGGGTTAGCAAGTTATTATCGACATTTTATCAATAGTTTTTCTAGCTTGGCAGCTCCATTAACTTAATTGATCCAGAAGAATGCCAAGTTTGAGTAGAATGAAGAATGTGAGAAAAGTTTCTTGGAACTAAAAAACAGACAAATATTTGTATCAAATCTTACTATTCCTTTTAGTGGTGGTAAATATGTTATTTTTAGTGATGCTTCTAAGAAGAGTCTAGGTTGTGTTTTAATGCAAAATGAGAAGGTGATTGCTTATATGTCAAAGTAGTTGAAGAGTTATGAACAAAACTATCCGACTTCTGACTTAGAGTTAGCAGTTGTAGTTTTTGCATTATAAATTTGGAGATATTACTTATATAGAGAGATTTGTGAAATTTTAACAGATCATAAAAGTCTAAAATATTTGTTCACTCAGAATGAGTTAAACTTAAGACAAAAAAGGTGGCTTGAACTAGTAAAAGATTATAATTGTTTGATAAATTATCATCTTGGTAAGGTCAATGTGATAGCTGAAGCAATTAGTAGAAAGTCATCTGGTGGTATGACTTATTTGATAATTACACAGAATCATATTTTTCAAGATCTTATGAGATGTGCTATAGAAGTTGTTATGCATGGATGAGTTAATCTCGTATTATACTTAAAGGTTCAACCTAACCTTATTAATAAGATTAAGATAGCCCAAAAAGAAGACTTAATATTAGTTAAGATCTATGAAGAAGTGTAGGAAGGTAGTACCAGAACTTAGATTATCTGATGATAATGTATTAAGGTATGGGACACAACTTTATGTACCAAATGATGATGGATTGAGAGAAAAAAATTTTCGAGAGGCTCACAACTTTGTATATAGTGCTCACCCTGACAATACTAAAATGGACCGTGATTTAAAAAATAATTATTGGTGGAAGAAAATGAAGAAAGAGATAGCTGACTTTCTATCCAAGTATTTGGTGTGTCAACAAGTGAATAAGGAACATTAGAGGCCTGAAGGTCTCTTACAGTCACTTTCTATCCTAGAATATAAATAAGAACGCATCACTATGGACTTTATTAGTAGTTTAACCCATTCTAAGAGAGGATGTAACTCTATATGGGTTATTATGGATAGATTGACCAAGTCAACTCATTTTTTGGCGATGAAAATGATGAATAATTTGAGTTAATTGGTCAAGCTATTTTTATAAGAGATTATGAGGTTGCATGGAGTGCCAATTTCTATTATATCCGACAAAGATTCAAGTTTTACTTCTAAGTTTGGGCTAGTCTTCATTGCGAGTTGAGAACAAAACTAAGCTTTAGTATTGCATTTCACCCTCAGAGTGATGGACTATTCGAAAGAACTATTCAAACTTTAAAAGATATGTTGTGAGCGTGTTCCTTGGATTTGGGTGGCAATTATGAAGAGCAATTGACGCTAATAGAGTTAGCTTATAACAACAGTTTCCATTCTAACATTGGAATGACTCCTTATGAAGTATTGTATGATAGAAGATGTCGGTATCGTACATACTAGGATGAGGTTGGGGAAGAAGATTATTGGGACCGAAACTTATTCAAGTCACCGTTAATAAAATAAAGCTGATTAGAGAACGACTTTTGTACTACTTAGAGTAGGCAAAAGAGCTATGCAGATTATCGTAGGCGAGTATAAAATTTTGAAGTTGGTGATTCATTTTTTTTAAAGGTATCACCATGGAAGAGAGTTTTTCGTTTTAGCAAAAATGATAAGTTAAGCCCTAGATTTATTGGGCCTTTTAAAATTTTGGAAAGAGTAATTCCAGTGACTTATCGTGTTGTTTTACCACCAAGTTTAGCAATAAGTCACAATGTATTTCATGTATCGGTTTTGAGAAAATATATTGCTAATTAGTCTCATGTATTAAACTAACAACCAATCCAAATTTTTGGCGATATGTCGTATGAGGAGCAACCTATGGTGATCGTTAATAGGAAAGAGCAAGTTTTAAGAATTAGAGTTATACCTTGGGTAAAGGTACGATGGACTAATCATGCCATGGAGGAAGAAACTTGGGAGAGAAAAGAAGAAATGAGAGAGGAGAGAAGTATCCCCAACTTTTTCTGACATGAGAAAAGTATAAAAATTTCAAGGACGAAATTCTTTTTAGGAGGGGAGAATTGTAAAGCACCAATTTTATTTTAACTAAAAGTTTAACTTTCTTCAATTCCTAATCTCATAGGAATTCTACTTATTTTAAAAAGCATGTAATTGATCTTTTTTTTTTTACATTGTATTTAATATTATATAAGATCTCACATCGATTAGGAATATAATAGGTGGAGCCTGAGAACGTTATATCAGAGAGTGAATTTTTAAATCCCACATTGCTTAAGAAAATAATAAGTGCAGCCTACGAACTCTAAATAAGAAAGCAAATTATTTAGCTTTAAGAGCCATCATAAGTAAGCATTTAAATTTATTTATTTCATTTAAAGAAATTTTCTTTGGGTGGTCTAGTTCTCTTTACTAGAATTTTCATTAAGGCTTTAGGACGAGTGGAGGCAGAGTTATACTTTTCTTTTGAGGTATCGGTTGAACTAAATAATATCATATATGTACTTATTAAGTATAATATGTGTTATAAAGTTAAATTGTTATCTTTTGAATAGTTTTGAGCTTTGTCGAATTACTTATTGTTTTAGATTAATTTTTTTTTTTATATTTTATACTATTGTTTATATGTTAAAATCATCTGCTTTTAACTAAAATAATTTTATTGAGTCATTTTTATGAAATCAAAATATTTCTAAAATATTTCTTTTTCTTAAATAGCTTTGGAGATACTATTATTTAGGTATATTTATATTTAGATTTGGAATTATATTAGAATGTATAGTTGTATTATCACTTTGAAAATGTGTTTTGACTTATTGTCTGTCATAATCAAATACTGTTATAAAATTTGATATCTAAACTCAGTTGTGTTATTGGTGTACACATGATTATTTGATTATTTGGTTAGGTTAATGGGAGTATAAGTGACATTTATTTTAATTATTTAGTTGAGTCACCGGGATTACGATTGATACTACATGATAAGAGTATTAAAAATATTTTATGAAATTCAAATGCTTTGATTAATAGTGATATTATATATGTTTTTTACTCGTAATATTAAGAATATTTAATTTACTGTTTTGATTAATAAATATTTTAAGCTATTAAATAGTTATGTATGATCTTAGTTACCGAGTTGACGGCTCATCCCTCGTATCTAACATTTTATAGATTAGACTCATAATTTAGTTGGGTTGTCGGTGCATATCTTAGAGGAATTAGCTTTATTACTGAAGTTTAAAATTAATTAAGAATTTTAGTATTTTGTATTTTGAATATTGGAGAATTTTATTTGTTTTTATTTATTGTCCTTCTTCGATAAGTTTCATTGGATTTTTAATTGAATTCTTTGTAGGCAACATTTGAAATATTTTTTTTATTGTCATTGGTTTATTTGAATTTTGTTTTGATATCATCATACTCCGATCGAAGTTTAGAATATATTAGATTTGGAATATTATATTTGGGGTATTAGAGCTTAGGTTTTAGATTATGTAGAAATTTTTAAGAAATAGAGAAATGACATCTTACTGAGTTTGTTTATCTTATATTAAAATTAAGATGTCGGTGCATGAATATAGTACTAGAGTCTCGAGTTTAAGAGAAAATCATAATACAATTACTAATAATAATCTTACCCTTCAGGAGATGACTCATAAAAATATGCAATAATGCGTGTGTTTACTAGAGTTATGGAGCAATAAAATAAACTTCTGAAAAAAATAGCTAATGATAAAGATGTTCCGAGGTGTGAGGCAAGAACTTCAAGTCTTTTAGATTATAAAATCGGAGAATAAAACTATAATAGAATGTGTATCTAAAACAGATAATATTTGACAGTAAGTCAGCATGTTATATTGAGATTTATCCATAATTAAATAAAATGTAAGATTATATATAGTAGAATATGTTTTCGTGTATAAATCAAAATGTTACATATGTAAACCCCAAAAGATGGCAGTTTTTTTTTTCTTGTTTTATTAAAAAAGTTATTATGTCATAAAAAGTTGTCCATCATTTGATAGTTGAGCTTATTTTATTTTATTTTTCCTCAAGTATATAATAATCTATTCAACCTATTATAGTTTTTTAAATTTTCACAAATTCCTTTAAATATCTTTTTACCAAACTATTTTTTTATAAGAAGAAAAAAATGACACCATAAATTCATTTATTATATTAAAAAAACTTTGAAATTACATGAAGAAAATATGGTTTTAGAAAAAAAAAAACAATTAAGAAGAATAATTTACTTAAAAGCATATATTAAGAAGAATAATTTGTGACTTAAAAGCATATATTAAGAAATAATTTGTGTTTGCTTTCCTGTTAAGATTTGATAAAATGCTTCCCTTAAAATAAAAAGCTTTGGATATTATAAAGATATTTAATTTTTATTTTGAACTTAAATGTTCGTAAAATCTAAAGAGAGGTAGATGTTGTTTCTCAAAAGTAAGAGCAGGTAAGTGATATTTTCCTTAGGGAGGTAAAAAGATATCGTTAAAAGGAATTCAAGAGTAAATTTACATGATACCTTAAGATGGGGGTTAACTAGCAGGAACTAATATTAACCATCTTAAGATTAAGTTTACGTGTATCAAATACATAGTTAATAGAAGGGTAGGCTGGTAATGTTTGTAAATTTTTATAGGAGTTTTATGATATTAGAGTAAATACTGGGAATCTATGTAATCTTCTGAAAAATATTAAAAAGAATAAATCATACCAGCCTTTGCAGGGTAGGACCCAAACGAAAAAAAAAAAAATAAGAAAGAAGCATCGCCGTTTTAGTTTTTAGTTATTCGTGTAAACGCTTTGAAACATCCAGCCGTTGTTGCAGGGATAGAGAGAAAGAGAAAGACACGATGGTCAGCTAAATGAGCTAAGCACAAAACACCCTCCGATTTCCTCAAATTTTCCATTTTGCCAACCTGAAATACGCCCATTGTTTTTTTTTTTTTTTGGTTTCTATCTTCTTTGTGTCTCTGGTAAGTCTCTCTCTAAGGCCATGTTTGGAGAGAAAGATCTCTCAGTGGAGCTTCCTTGCGACGGTGAGAACTCGGTCACCAACAAGCTGAACAAACCCTACCCAGCCGAGAAAATGAATTTATCTCAAAAGGGTCTTGATTTTCTCCGAGAATCAGCCATGAATCTTGATGGGTTCCCTTCAAAACCCTCAAAACCCACCAATTCCGCCTCTCAGGAGCTCACTCTGAGATACCTCTGTGAGAATCCCAAACTGGGTTGTTCGTTTCCCGAGAAAATGTTGATGGAAAAATTCACTTCTCAAAAGGGCAAAGAAGTTCTCCCCGTTGAGAATTCCAGTCAAGATGAGAAATGGGTCGAAAGGGATTTCATGAATTTGAGTGAAAGCAGAGTCAATTCTTCTTGCTCTAAAAGGGAAATAGAAGAGGAAGAAGATGAGTTTCAGGGAGAGAATAACTCTATCAACAGAGAGAAGAAACCCAAGTTAGAAACTCTTAATCTCTCTCTGTCTTTGCCTGATGTTTCTCTTTCTTTAACTGCATCAAATGCTTTGCAAAAGCCTGCTAGGAGTGTACAATCCTTGGCGCCATCGAGGGACAATAACACTCAAACAACATGTTCGAATGATTTCACTGCTGCTTCACTTTCGTATTCATATTCTCACCCTTTTTCGCATAATCCTAGTTGTTCTTTGACGCATAATTCCACTGAGAATTACGAGTATTCTGTAGGGAAAGATGATCAGATTTGGTGTGGTGGTGAGGGGACTAATGGGTCTGTTCATAGTCGATTCAAGCCAATTGGAGATGGATTTGTTGCTTTGAACAATCATGGTGCTGGAGGAGGAGGAGGAGGGTTTGCAATGATGCAAGGTAGTCGCCTGATGAATAAGGATTCTTGCAATAATAGTCTTTACAAGACTACTAGCTCAGATAATATTTCATTTTTCCCATCTGAATTGCCTGCAAGGCCGCGAATGGATACTAATTCAGGGGATTCGAGGAGGAGGGATTCGGAGAACATGAGAGGTTTGGAGAGTATTGATGGAGGGAGAGGTAGAAAGGTTTCTAGAACTGAGAGAATTCTTAGAGAAATTGTTTCGGATTCTGTTCCTGTTGTGGCTCCAATAATTCAGGAGCTTTCGGAGGAAACTCTTGAATCAATCAAGGAGTATTTGAAGAATCTTTTTGTGATGCCTGAGAAGAGAGATGAGTTATTAGGGTTGCAGAAACGACTTGAGAGAAGATCTGATCTTAACAAGGAGACTCTCTTAAAATGCAACAAGGATCAGTTGAACATATTGGTTGCGGTAAAAATGGGGCTTGGAAGCTTCTTGTCTGCGAAAATTCAGCTTCCTGTGAATGAGCTGGTGGAGATTTTCTTGTTTATGAGGTGTAGGAATGTGAATTGCAAGAGCATATTGCCGGTTGATGATTGTGACTGTAAAATTTGCTCCACAAATAAAGGATTTTGCAGCTCATGTATGTGTCCAGTTTGTCTAAATTTTGACTATGCCAGCAATACTTGCAGTTGGGTTGGCTGTGATGTGTGCTCACATTGGTGCCATGCTGCTTGTGGTATTCAGAGGAACCTGATTAAGCCTGGTCCGAGCTTGAAGGGGCCCTCGGGAACTTCTGAGATGCAGTTCCACTGTATTGGGTGTAATCATTCTTCAGAGATGTTTGGTTTTGTAAAGGATGTGTTTGTGTGTTGTGCGAAGGATTGGGGTCTTGATACCTTAGTCAAGGAGCTTGTCTGCGTGAGGAAAATTTTTGAGGGAAGTGATGATTTTAAAGGCAAGGACTTGCATATTAAGGCTAGTGAGTTGGTTTCCAAGCTGGAAAACAAAGTGATGTCTCCTTCAGCTGCTTGCAGTTCTATCATTCAATTCTTCAATCGTAAGTCTCCTAAACAATATCGTATTTCTTTTTCCTTACAGTTCCTATGTTTTTTTCTTTTCAGTTGATGTGGGTCTATGTATGTGACACTGCAATGAAGTAGTATGTGAAATCCCTTTTGTTCATGCTCAAGAAGTAGTTTAAATCTTTGAAGAGTGGTGAACAATAGATACAATATGTTCTAGTTTTTATTTCTTTTGATTAATGGGGCTTATCTAATTTTTCTGATTTCGAAATTCACTGGATGTGAAACGTCATCCAAATGCCAACTGTGGTGAGAGCTAATGTAAAGCTCTTTGCAACCAGTGATGGGTTGGAAGTCCGTTTCAAAATGATGTCATCATTAATTAGGAGGGTTGGCACTAGACTGTTCTGTTTACTTTTATGTTTCAACCGGCTTAGAATTTTAGTATGGGAAAAATGGCACTCGTTGTACAAATTATCCAGTTAAAATTATTTGTTTTTAAATGTGTCTAAAGTAAATTAATAGACTCAGGACGTAATTGGATTTAATCCTGGAAGTTTAATGATGTAATGCCAGTTTTTGGACTATAAACAATAAAATTTAGGCTAAATATTCTTTCTGATGAATAGAGACTTTAAATCTATTAGAAAAGGAAGCAAGTATTATATGAACTAATTGGTCTCATCATTAAAACTTCCATTCTGGGAGATAAGAAGAACTTTGAAAAGTTTATGGTTGTGGAAATTGTGGTATATGATGCCTGCCTCATTATTTAATTGATCTGGTTTGGTCATATGCTGTACTGGTGTGTTAAATTATTGATTTGGACGATAGATATTGTCACTCCTACTTGCTGCTGTGTTCTTAGGCAGGCTGATGAGAAATTGCTCAATTTCAAAAGAAAAATAAAAGAATCCTTTGCCAGACCTAGAAAGATATTTTAAAATGTTGAAGTACATGACATGGAAATTTTTGTGGTGGTTAATTGATCTGTCAATTTGGCATCTGATGATGTGCCGCTGAATTGCTATTAGGTAGAAGTTCAGTATTAGGAGTATACCGTGTACTCGGCATCTGATGATGCATTTGAATGCCATTTTTAATTTACCTAGTATACCATGTGCTTGGAACTTGGAAGGTCCAATTCTTTTAGAAGCTGTCCATGTCCAAAAATGCCATGGGATTCATGTGGGGGTCCGTTAGTTTGTCCATTCACCTTACTCCGCGGGGTATTTCATTCTTTTCATTTTAGCATTTTGCTAGATTGCCGGGTATGACAGATTTTCCATAAGTTCTAAATTGATTTTTATCTTTTTCCCGCATGCATCTTTCAATTTGATGATTGCACATTGCGCACTTTTCTTATCTTTTATTTAATTTTTTCTAATATTTCCATTTTGGGATAAATAGGCACAGATAATATGACGGACTATCCTGCTTCCAGTGCATCTTTGAATGATTTGATGGCAGCTCAAGCGAGTGAGAGAAAAAATTTAACTCCTATTCCACCAGCCACTCTTCCCCCTAAGTATTCCATGTACAACATGACTTCATCAAGTGGACGGCGGGACTCCCTGTCGAATGATCTCCATCGGAAAGATCTCATGGCTGACCTAAAAATCGAAGAGGAGTTCCAGTTTGGTAAGTTATCCAAAAATGATGGTTTCGACAGCTTGGAAAGCATTGTTCGGATCAAAGAAGCAGAAGCCAGAATGTTCCAGAGCAAGGCAGATGATGCACGGAGAGAGGCAGAGGAATTCAAACGGATGATCCGGGCCAAGTCCGAGAAATTGGAAGAAGATTATGCTCAGAAGCTTGCCAAACTGTGTTTGCAAGAGACCGAGGAAAGGCGGAGGAAGAAACTGGATGAACTGAAGTCTTTGGAAGATTCACATTGTGACTACTTCAAAATGAAGCTGCGAATGCAAGCTGAGATTGCTGGTTTGTTGGACAGAATGGAGGCCACAAAGCAGCAGTGGGTGTAATTTTTAGTTTTGGCTTTTCAAGTTTTTTTCTTATTTGGTTATATTTATGCTAACGTTGTGTAACTTGTACTTGTTTTCACCATTATGACTCTACTTGCTTCTTCTAATGGGAAATGGATGGGTTGTTCCACTTGCGGTTAATTTCTTTTCACTATGAAGAATATGTTTCCAAAATTCATCAGAAGCCTAACCAGAGATTACTGTACAAAACAATTCTACAAGATCATTAAACTAAGCAACTTCATGGCTTTGACAGAAAGAGCAATTAGTGATCCATGACCCTGACACTTGGGTTGAAGCCTACTGGTGCAATGAATTTGTTTATCAGAATTTGGTAGGTACATTTCATTACAGGATCATCAAAAGGACAAACTCAAATCCGCAATTTGCTCTGCCTAGTTGTCTCCTTTGACATCTAATTATATCGTCTCCATTTTGATTGGATAATGATGGTTGAGATGGTCAAGCCTTGTTGCGCCACAAGTGTCAACTATTACATGTATTGCTTGTTGCCATCATAATGTAATATATTCCACATTTATATAAAAAAAAATTGTAAAACATATTATATATTTCCTTCACCCCCACCAAAAAAAAAAAAAATTCATATGTTATACTCTTTTCTGCTCAAGAAAAAAATAAAATAAAATATTATAAAAAAAAAGGATAATTGACACCATTGAAGTTATGAAAGAAAGTTTCAATTAAGGGAGAATAATATAATGGCCCACCAAGTGTGTCTAATATTTGCTTTGACATTTACGCAAGGGCCTACACCACGACCATATCTATTCTTTGATTAATGAAAAACTAATTAAACAATTGGTTGTGATTGGAATCAAACGACAAGTGAACCAACAATCTCTTTGCAAATTGGACCGTTTTTTATGACTTTTAGTCCACTCTCTTGCGGTCACATTTTTACTTAATGTTATAGATAACATAATATATAAGTATATTATTATTTTTTTTTTAAGAATAAATACTCTGGACCTCTTTCGTATCATGATTGGAAAACAAACAGACTGCTCTCTATCATAGTTCTAAAACTTTTCAAAAACTTCTCCTCAAAAGGATCACATTAATATTCATAGTTTGGTTTGAATAAAAAGAAAAAAGAAATTAGATTCTCCCATTAATATTCTTGTTTTATTTGTTCATTTACAACTAAATTTTTACATGCTATTTTTAGAAATTTCTATAAATTGTACCCAAAGTCTCTATATATATGATGTTGTTTCCACCTTCTTTCAACAACATATAAGCATCTTCTCATTAGAATTTAATTTTAATTCTCTCGGAAGGATCACCATAAATATATAATTTGTTAACAATAATTTCTTAAAAGAGGTTACATAATCAACAACAGAATGAAATGATTCTATATCTTTTACATAAACTACTTCAAATTTTTATCAGTAAGCTCTTGGAAGGACCACACTGAGGCCAACACTTGCTGCAAATAGAATGAGCAACACTCCTATGAAGTTGACTATAAGTGCTTCTTGGTTGCGAAAGAGGCCTAAGAAAAGGAACTTCTGTACCAGACCAGTCTCAGCCGTGCATATTGCCAAGAAGAAGATGACCAATCCAAGGAAACTGTGCCATGGCTGATATGCCGCCCTACTTGACATTTCTGCTCCAGGGAACACAAAGGAGACGAAAGCAAAGAGCCACTATAAAAATATCATAGAAATACGGTTAGTTTCGAGGTACAGTACATCTGAAATTCTAGTTAAAAGGTGTCAAATGGGTGAGACTTTATCAATCAAATAATAACAATAATAATAAGATATTGTATATATGAGTCCATTATAAATCAATATATGATGTCTAAACACAATCCATTTAATTTTTCATCTGTGTACATATTGTATATCTTTCAAATAATGTAATAAAATATAATTAAACTGATGATTATAAAATTACTATACAATTACAAAGTGGATTATTTCATTTTTACACCCTTTCTTCTAAATACACATACCATACTATTTTGAACATTTTAGTTTATTTAATTAATCTTAAAATTTTCACAAATAACTTTGTATATAACTAAACAAATTAAGTTGATCATGTTTAATTTAATAAAAAGTGAAAATAAAAATTATAAGTTGATTAGATAAATTTCCTTTAAAATAAAAAATAAATTCTTTTATAAATATCTCACATAAGCTTAAAAAATATATATATTTCTAAAAACAATTAAATGAGATGAAAAAAAAAATATAATGCTATCAAATTTTAATTAGTAAGATATACTTAGATAATGAACGTGAAAATAAAAAAATTTGTACAAATAACCCAATCCGTATTTAAATTTTTCATGTCTCAATATTTTCTACAAAATATTTGAAACATAACCCGTAATTAGATGCTTGTTTTAAAAAATAATCTGATTTTAAATTCTTTTCGATACCATAGCTTTTTAAATTTGTACAAATAACCCAATCCGTATTTAAATTTTTCATGTCTCAATATTTTCTACAAAATATTTGAAACATAACCCGTAATTAGATGCTTGTTTTAAAAAATAATCTGATTTTAAATTCTTTTCGATACCATAGCTTTTTGCTCGAGTCGAGCTCGAGCAAAAGGCTAAGAGACAAAAAAAATATTTTTTAATAGCATTTATAATTAGGATTTTTAAAGGATTTTTTTTTTTATAAATTTTTTCCTATTTTCAATGTTAAAATAACGCGAAAGCCCTTTGGAAAACAATTCTCTATCTTCTAATATACAGTGTGCGTGTCCCCTATAATTATTGAAAAAAAAAAAGGTTGCCTCGAATGTAATTGCTTACCTGCAAACCAAACAAGCAGATGGTGCCCATGCCCAGCCATGAATGTAAGGAATACATATCTGGAATTCCTGTTTCATGGTGAAACCTGAAAACTGCATAGACCCCCAAAACTGCTGATAGAAGAGCTATCAAATGCAGCATCAGATGAATAATCCTTTGAGCTTGTCTTGTTGCAGGAAATGTCTTGTATGCCATGATAGCTGATCAGTTCAAACAATATTCAATTATTAGAACACATAATGTAAACAATGTTTATGCATTCTCCTAAGTGATCTATTACCCAGTGAAACTGTAATGTATGTTTGCCGTTACCTTCTCCTCCAATTAATATAAATCCAATTATCATCAGAAATGGATGCAACTGCAAAATGAAAAAGAGAGAAAATAAGTGACAAATTGTTAAGAACATTTATAAAAATATCAAGAGTTTGTTAAAAACTCACATTGAAAATCTTAAATTTGTTATCGGATTTGAACGCAAGGCCTTCTCTTTTGTCCAGGACCCATACAAACACAAGGGTTGTCACTGCGATGACAATCAAATGTGCAAATATTGTAACCGGAGTAGCTGAGAGTTGATAGCTACGACTTCTTGGCGCCATGGAAATTGTTTGAGTTGGAGAGAATACTTATCAAAGTGATGATCAGATAGTGTATTACAGCAGGTTCATCGTTCTCTTAATTAATTTCTTGAAAACATGGGGCTATGTATAATATATAGTTTGAGAATGGACAAAGAGTCCACTTAGCTCGCTTGCTGTTGAATGTCATAAATTATGTGGTTCAACGCGTTAAAAAGAGCTCGTTATGTGAAATTCACAAAGAGAGGCTTTTGTTTTCAAGAGGAAGATACTAACAAAGATAAAAGTTCTAAAAACCGTCCTGCCGGCAAATTTTGAAGGTGGAAAGTCCAATGATTTGGAGAACAATTAATATTAATCACCTCATATACCAATCAACAAAGCATTTGGTGAAACGTTTACATAATAGTTAATTTGAAAATTCTAGCTTTCTTTAAGTGTCACCACGTATAATTCAACCAATTTTCATATGTAATTAGTTTTTTTCTAGACGTTGCAAAAATGCATTAGTATGGAGAATAGACTGATCGAAAGTTTGTTTACAAAGTAAGGAAATTAAAGTGTTTAAAAAAGAAAAATTGGTCTTTTATTTAGTAATAAATTCTTCCCTGTAGAGTCTAGTCCAGATTTTGCAAAATTTTTTAATTACTTGATGAGTTAGTCAAAGAAATCCATGTGACTTGGTAAACTGATTTGTATTCAAATTTGACTAAATTAGGCATTGTTTGCAAACGTTAAACTAAATATATATATTTAAAGAGGTTGCTTTCGTTTTCAATGCTCTTAATTAACGAAAAGAAAAGCTTTTAAAAGCAATTCGCAACATCTTTGCTTTGATAACAACTTCAAAATATATTCAATTCGTGTTTTCTTTCTTTCTTTTTTTATTAAACATGTCAGTCCAAGTACTAATATTGGAATAGTGAAATGTACAGATTTGTGTGTAAAGCTTTTTGTTTTCATGAGTTTAAAGAATTAGAATTTTTTGTTGATTGATTTTCATTTGATTTTTAAGGATTTATAAACACATTCGTCTTTGATATATATGAATAGTGAAATTTTGTTTTTATTCTCTTTTCGTTAATTTATTCTCTATAACCGTTAGATTTTAATTTGAATTCTTGTTCTGACCCAATAAGCTCAAGGTGTTGACTTTTTAAAAGATTTCTAATAAGATTTGTAATGGTAACAAACGTCTGGGCTGGACCACCACAGACCTCATTGAGTCACTTATTAAGATTGTAGTTTCTTTTATAATTCAAGTGATTTTTATAAGAGGTAAAAAAAGTTTAAAAAAAAATAGAAAAATAAAGTTACATGATAAATAAGAGTCTACTCTTATTAGAAACAAAAGATTTGTACATAAATCTATGAATATAGAGGTTAAAAATCTTTTTATTGTATCCATTTTTTATAGTGAAATAATTTTTCTTCTCTTTCCTTTTTGTGGCTCGTTTATTCTGTTATTTATTTTATTTATTCATTCTATTATTTATTATTATGGTATCCTAGTAACTATCAATCACATTCCTTAAAAAGATTACTCAAAAGCAAAGTCAATAGGGACCTTTGTCCAAGCTAAAATGTGCATGAATCTAATGATATAATTTTGTGGGAAAAAAAAAAAGATCTTAATTTAATTCCTTTCTATTGACAATTCTTTGTTGCAAGGAAACAGTAAAATTTAATGTTGAGTAGTGAGGACGCCTCACTTCCTTCTCTTGTTCCTTTTCTTCTTCTACTTCTTTTACAATATTTTATTTTCTGCCATCTGAAGATAATAAAAGAGATGACTTAACCTACTGATGTGTTTGTTTGTGTCATAGCTCTAAATAAGGGGTCCCTATGCGAGAACAGGCCCGTTTCATTATTTTGAGCTTATTCATGTTCGACAACATATGCCCCGAGGATGTCCTCTCCTTCAGACTCGTGCTAGTCAAAATGATGGACAGAAAATTTTTATGTCGTCTTAACCATGGCAGTGGTTCAAGTTGATAGAATTTCAAGCGGCTCCAAAACTTGAACACAAAATCAAGTTTTGAATGTTTACAAAAACGAACTCCTAACAAGTTTTATTAAAATTTGTTTATTACAAGTCAAACCCACACACTATCATAGTGAGAATTTGGGGTTCAAACATAGATACGATGATATAAGTCACGCGTCACTTTACTTTGGATAGAGGGATTATTGAGTTATTTTGCATGAGTAATTGTAAAGAAAAATCTTTTTCAGATTATTAAAGTAGAATGAATCACTATATATAAGAGACTAACTTTTTGAGATGGACATAGGATTCTTCTAACATTCATAGATATTTACGTTTATTTATAAAAACTTAAGTCGTGATTATTATAAAATAAAAATAAAAAAGCATTAATCCTATACTGTAACTTCAGTTGAGCTTTAAAAACTTTATTTGATTTGAATGGAGGAAAGATACATTAGAGAAGAAGAAAGCGCGCAAAAGTTAAAGCAAAAAGATAACGAAGAAACAAAAAGAGGAAATTGTAAACTGAAAGAATTGAGTGACCAATATTTATATATAAGCAAAAAGTTTATCGAACGAGAAGTAAAGATACTGCTGAGTCGCACCGACAATCAACAAATCAAAGGAGAAGAAAGCATAAAGACATTATACAATGCACTATGTTACCTCTACTACTTTGCATTAAACGGTATGTTTTAACCTAATGTCTTCTTATTCTTCTTTTTTTCTTTTTTTTTTTTTCTTTTTGTTTACGATTAAACAGATAAATTACAGGCCTTCAAAATGATAGAGGGAAGTACAACTCAGAATGATCGGATACTCCAATATGGTAAACTTTTCTATATAGTAGAAGAATTTAAAAGGTACATTATCTGAAATTTTGATGTTCATCTATTGTCATATTACTTGTGGAATTTCTTTTATTCTCATAATAATAATAATAACATTTTAGATGCTTCTCGTGCGTACAGTATTCTTTTAAAAAATCATTAAGTATGAAAATATATATAAATAGCAATATAGGTTACAAGAGACTACAATATCTATCCAATTCACTCTGAATAATGAGACCAAAAAGAATTATAATATTAAATCATACACAAACCACAAAGGACCATAAGTTTCAAAATCACACATAACGGGCAAGAGCAACGGAAAGGTCAACAAAAATACCGAAGAGGAGAATTGATAGTGCAGTAGAGTTGATCAAACGAGCTTCACGATGATGTTGAAGGTTCAAGAATGTAATTTTTTCCATAAATCCAGTCAGAGCTGTGCATATTGCCATGTACAACAGTGCCCTACCGCCACAAATATGCCATGGAAGCATCCTCGCCCGTCTTACATTTGAACCAGCTCCTGGATACATAAACGCAGAGAACCCAAACAACCACTGCTAAAAAGTTTAATTAGCCAAGCAATTTTAATATATTTCAATTACCTGACCATATGGCCTAGTATGTATGTATGTATGTGTATATATATATATATATATATATATATATNATATGGCCTAGTATGTATGTATGTATGTGTGTATATATATATATATATATATATATATATATGATCATCAATGAGCAATCGTATGCATGGTAATGATGTTTACCTGCAAGCAAAACAAGCAAAAGGTGCCCATGCCAATCCATGAATGCAGGCTACACATATCTGGTGCATTTATCATATCATGAAACTTGAAAACAGCACAAATGCCGGTAACTCCAAGACATAAGGCGAGCAGATGAATTGTCATATGAAAAAATTTCTGCACCTTGTGCTGTGATTGCACTATCTTATATGCCATCATCGCTGCAAATAAATAATGCACCAACTTAACTATATATTAGTTAGAGCTGTTTGTTAAGAAAGCAAGAAAGAGAAATACCTTCGCCAGCGACAAAGATGAACCCGCAAAACATGAGAAAAGGGTGAACCTACCAAACCCAGAACAAGAAATAATTTTATTTCCAAATTTTTATACTTAACATGAATTAATAATGTGATCAGGTGAG
>JANKKC010044892.1:0-22351 GCA_026225755.1 Bursera bipinnata
TTCTAAAATCAATCAACTCGACACCCTCACTAAAACCTTGTTGAGTATAACTAAATCTGTAGACAAATGACTAGTAACCTATCGAGCAATATTTGATGTTTGTCGAGTTTTTGAGTTATGTCTCTATATTTGAGAAACCAAGAGTAATTCAATTTTGACAATAAATTTGATTAAACAATAAAAAAAAGAATTTAATTAAATAATCAAAATAAATCAAAATTTCTCAAGACTCAAAAAAATCATTAAAGACTATTTTTGTTTGTATTTTTCAAAAATATTTTAGATTACAAAAAAAAAAAAAAAAAAAAGAGTAGAAAGGTCATTAANATTACAAAAAAAAAAAAAAAAAAAAAAAGAGTAGAAAGGTCATTAATAAATAAAACAAAAAAAAGGATATTAAAAATAATTATGTGGGCTTGGATCTGTCAAGCAGAAAGATCCAATAAGTCTTTTAACATGTCGGATGATCCAAGTTCGATCCAAGAAGAAAGGTCCATTTAAGTGGCATTTGTACGCATCGAGCCGGCCGGGATTCAACTGAACTCTGCGCGCAAAACGATACAAACACATTACACTTGCACTGTCCATCAATTTCGCTTCTTTAAGCAAGCAATTCTACTAACTACAAACCCTAATTCATTTTCTCTCCTTGTCTTGCATGCATGGTATTGGTTCCCAAGTCGATCATACACGCCTTCGCTAATTCTGCTTCCACGTAATTTTTCTTTTTCCTTCTCTTCTCGCTTCATCTTTGCCTTTGAATTGAGTTTTCACAGTGCTATTGAAGGACATTGGTGATTTTCTTTTCTCAATTTCTGAGTTTATTTTAATGTGTTTGTGGACTTGGCATTTATCCTTGTTTTTCACGTTTTTCTATCTTTTAATTTGTGATGCATACTTTAAATCATTATGCGAAGACTTGCAGTCAACTGAGTTAGCGTCGTTCTCTGCCTGGTCGAGAAAGAACTTGAGAATGTCGAGAAAAAGGAAGTCCATGTTAGATGGTCTTGCCTCTTGTTTGGTATTATTATCAGAAGTGAATTTTAGATTGAAGGGCTCTAATTTGACTGTTTCTGCGATTCAGGTCTTTTTCTGGTGTTTCTTGTGATTATTCATTGTTCTTTTATTGGGTATACATGCTAAAGCATTCATTATCAATAATTCTTCCTTTCGCTGATATTTTGTTGCTAAAGATTATGACTTCATAGTGTAGTTTATCATTGAATGTGGTGACTTACTTTTCTTGTTTTTTATTTTATTTTAGCTCGCCCAGACTCCTTCCAATAAGAAGTTTCACTTATAGTCTCAAGTCTTTGACTCTACCATGAAGAGGGCAGTGCCATGGAGTGAGCAGGTTGATGTTATATCATCAGATGAGTCTTCTTCAGATTCGGATGTAGAGTCTAATGATGGGTGTGGTGGTCAGAAGACACGGAATAATATTTCAGTTGATCAACTTACCAAAGAAATAACGTCTGAAGGTATTTATTTTGGGATTCAGGATATAGATTTTGTGAATTTAGATCATAAAAAAGTAAAATTGACTTACGGCTCGTGGCAATAAATCGTTAGGCAAACTTTCATGGCACTTGTTATTTGAGTTTAAATAATCACCTGCAGTTACCTCATAGTTATCATTTAACTACCAGAAAATAAACAAACTTTTGAACAATAATAGCTACTAAGCTATGCAACACTAAGGGAAGGCAATGTAGGGCAAATCTAAAAACAGAGACAGAGTGTGGGAGAATGAAGAAACTCTCTGAGTCTCTTCGTATCGGAGTTGTCATTTACAATGAATGGTTAACATCGGCCAATATCTCTCTCTTTGACTGGCTAGCAAGATTTCTTGGATCTCTTGGATTTCCATTTTGGATATGTCTTCAGAATATCTCCCTTTGTGATAGATAATATAGCCAGCAGAGAACCCCTCCTAGAATCTCTAGTACGTTGGCACCAAGTGGTCTTTTTTTTTTTTTTTTTTTGCGTGCATGGCACTAAAGTGATGATCACAGATATTGACTGGANTTTTTTTTTTTTTTTTTTTTGCGTGCATGGCACTAAAGTGATGATCACAGATATTGACTGGACCCTTACTACAACTAGCATCTCCTTGTACTGAAGATACGTTTGTCTATGGGAAATCTTCAATAATTGTAATATTTTCGTGAAAGAGGTTTTGATAGTCTGTTTGGATATAATGCTGTTACTAAAGAATTGTTGGCCTGTATTTTTGCTTGTTCACATTATGCTCTGTGGTTAATGAACTAATTCGTTTCATGCTTATTTCTTAATAAAGAAAATTTGTAAGTATTCTTTGAAGAATAGGCTAATTGTTCTTGTCTTATCATGTCATAAACACAGTGTGGATTACTGGATAATTTTGCTGGCGTCCTTATCATAGCACAAAAAGTTTAGTCCTGGTCTTGTCTTGCATACAGACCAGGATGAAGAAAATCATTGGGTCAGAGTTGTCATTACTTTCTGTACCTGAGTGTTGATGGTTGACATGATTTGATTGAACAATATATAAGAGCATCTCATTCTTTGTGCTTTGGGTTAGATTTGTAAGTTCTTCACTATAGTGTAGTATTCCTTTCCATGTTTCTTTAAATTCTGCATACTCACAGAAGGCAGCACCATTGGAATATGTTTTGATATAGGTGCATTGTACAGAAAGGCAGAAATATATCAGGAATACATGAAGCAGATCCCAATCCCTATACATCGAGGCTCTATTATTCCATTCACCTCATGGGTGGGACTAGGCAAATCAATTAAGCAGTTATATGAGCAACCTTTGCATTACCTCACCAATATTCTTTTAAAGCAGTGGGATCAATCAAGGCTTGGCACGGAGGATGAACATAAGCCCCTTGATACAATCATTCATCCTTGTAAAGCTGAAGCCACCATCTGGCTCATTGAAGAAGTACACCGGTGCACCTCATCTCATCATCATTTAGCCAAACTATGGCTTTCTGATCCTATGCATCGTGTGTTTGTTGATTCAATCCCAAATTCATCAGCCGCCTCCTGAATGGCCATCTGTTTTCACCTGTACTAATTCTGTCATAGATGTTCTTTATTTTCTTCATGTTGTTTGGATGTACAATATGAACTTTAATTGAAACACATATATTAGTTCTTTATTCACTTTCCACTTGCTGTTCTTAGCATTTGTCTTGTCTTGCCCAGGCTGTTTATCCATTCAGGTTATAAATTGAATTTCTCAGGGATCTCAGCCAAGAATTGCAACAATCACTTGTATATAATTTACCTATTGTGATTAAATTGAAATAATCCATGGATTAATCTTCATGTAGCTTGAAGTTACGTGAAATATACTAATGGGTGAGAGTTATGAATGAAACAGTTCATTTACCAATAATCACTACAGGAACAGATACCGTGCTGGAAAAAGTGGAATCTGTTATTGTCTCGAATAATGATTTCTCGCTCGTACATCTTTGAAACTAATTTGGCAAAGGAGTGGCAGTCGGAGCACATTCGTAGATTCTTAACAACACGAATGGGCATCCTTTGGCTTGTACTAATTAGACCGAAAGCCATGGCCAATTTCTCACTATGGTGACTTAGCAAGTACTCTTTTTCTTGCTCATCGACATCAAGCAGAACATTAGTAAGATCAGCAACATAACCAACATCTCTGAGTCTGCAGTTCATTTCTTGTAGCATCAACGAGATGTGAGTCATTTCTGGGTGAGATTCATCACCACTGGTGAACTCATGAATTTTTCCATTGACCTCTATTGAGCTTGATCCGGGCACTTTTCGGACCCCTCTCCCCTTCATGTCTAGCCTCACTCTTGCGACATTGGCCCATTTTCCAGCTGCCGCATATACGTTTGATAGAAGGACATGAACCCCAGTCCTCTCTGGAGCTAATTCTGTAATTCGTTCAGCTGCAAATGTTGCCATATCAACATTTTTATGCGTTCTGCAAGCGGCTAAGAGAGACCCCCAAATCACATCATTAGGCTCCATAGGCATGCTCTTTACGAGATCTAAAGCTTCTCCTAGCAACCCAGCTCGGCCTAACAAATCAACCATGCACCCGTAATGGACAATATGGGGGGAAATTCCATGGATTTCTTTCATGGACCTGAAAAGCTTCCAGCCTTGTTCCACTAATCCACCATGACTACATGCTGTCAATACTCCGACAAACACAACACCATCTGGCTTAACCCCTTGCCTGAGCATCATGTTGAAAAGTTCCACAGCTTGTTCACCATTTCCCGACATAGCCATTGCTCCAATGGCTGCTGTCCAGGTGGACACATCTCTTTTCTCCATCCTATTGAACACTTGCATCGCATTTTGAGTATCACCACACCTGGCAAACATATCAACTAAGGCTGTTCCAAGCCGCATATCACAGTAAATTTCATTTTTTTCAATATATGTGTAGAACCACTTTGCAAGACCAAGGGCTCCTAGATACCCACAGGCAGATGCAACACCCGTCATTGTCACCCTATCTGCATTAATACCATCACTCTGCATCACTCGAAAAAGTTCAATTGCTTCCTCAAACAAGCTCTCTTGCGCTAAAGCACCAAGAATAGTGTTCCAAGATACAAGATCACGCTCTGGCATCTCACCAAAAACTTCCCAAGCTGACTCCACATCGCCATTCCTAATTAATCCCGCAATCAATGAATTCCAAGATACCACAGTCTTGTTTGACATGTGATCAAAGATTACAAATGCCATTTCTTGTTTTCCACACTTCATATACATGTCAATCATAGCATTACAAACGCTATTCCAACCGTCTAATCCATTCCTTAAAACATAACCATGGCAAAACCTTCCACATCTGTAATTACCTATTTGTGCACAGGCTGAGATTGCAGACAACATAGTAATTCTATCAGGTTGTGGTCCATGTAAAAGCATTTCATCCAAGATAGCAAGTGCTTCTTGTGCAAGCCCTAGCCGTACATAGTTTGACATGATTGTATTGCACAAAACCAAATTCTTATCCTCACATTCATCAAAAAGCCGCTTTGCAGTATCAACATTACCACATTTCATATACATATCAACAAGTGCATTCACCATAAGATTATTTACCTTCACTCCCAATTCATCAATATAAGCACACACCCTCTCACCCAAGTCAAGATCTTGCAACTTTGCACAAGCAGAGATAACACAGACCATTGTGACTGAATTTGGAATAGTACCTTCCCCTACCATCTCAAAAAACAAATCAACAGCCTCTTTTGGCAACTTCCTCCTAGCATAGGCGCAAATCAAACTAGTCCACGATACAACATTTCTCTCAGACATTTCATCAAACACTTTTCTCCCATCATCAATCTCTCCACATTCACCATAAAAATGAACCAAAGAATTCTCTATAAACATATCTCCTCCCAAACCCATCTTAACAATTGCTCCATGAAACTGAATCCCCTCACCGTAAGCTAAACTCTTCGCGCACGCGCTTAAGACGAAAGGGAACGTGAACTTATCAGGCAACAGTCCAAACCCCACCAATTCAACATAAAGTAAAATGGCTTTCACACCAAATCCAATACAAGAATAACCTCTAATCAAGGAATTGTACATGAACAGAGTACCAGAGGTTTCAGTATCCTTTTTGAAGATATAAAAGGACTTATGTGCATAGTTCAAGCTTTCAGAAGTGCCCATTTGAGCACATGTTGAGATAACCTTGGCAATGTAAGAAGGGTTGTGATTTACGCCTTGCTTTAAAAAGTGACAATGTAGTCGCTTGAGTTCGTTTAAGGTTTTGCAGTTACTGAGAGATGCAATTGAAAGAGATTCATTGGAGATGGGTTTGGATTTTTGATGGTTGGTTAGAGTTATGGATGTTGGCGTTGCCGAGACTAAAGGAGACAGATTCAGAGTTGCAGACATTGTTGGTGCACTGCCATCAACCATCGAGTTTCAGCTAAATTAACTGACATCATATTCTCTCGTTCGTCCGCTTCTTTATCTGTTAATTATGATTACTACGCCGAAATGGACGAATGTCGTCCAGTCGCTCTGGAGGCTTGGAAAGTGGCCAACAGTCAGAACACTTCCTTTGGTCATGGACGACACGTCGTTTACTTCTTCCATGCCTTAATTACTATCTTGGCCACTAACATAGCTCTCCTCAAAGATTGCTCCACTGTAGAATCGAATCAATCAGACTACATTTTTCAAGAATTTTAATGTTACGTTACGCGTCTGGAGAGTCCGGACCATGTTCAAATATCCCTGTTTCTATAACTAGACTTTTGGAATCTTTATAAAAATAATCAAAATTATAAAAATAATATGAATAATAATCACTTCTTCATAGAAAGTAAAAATTGTTCTAGCTCTCTTACGGCATCTAAACTTTTAAAAATGGTGATTATCTTTTAACATCCCTTATAATTCTGGTTACTTCTTTTAAGATTCTCTAAATTTTTCATTGGGTATGCATTATGAAATGTGATGCCGTTGATAGTGCAAATTGACATGTTTATTTAACATCTCTGCTTCTCCACATCAAGTACACGAGAGGTATAGAAAATAACTTTTTTTCATTATTGAAATACTTGGAGAACGTTAACATACATAACATCAACTTTAAGGGGACCCTCGTTTATACAAGCCCACAAGGGGTTAAAGAGGTGAAAAGGGAGATCCTGCAAAGAGAAAATTTCCAGATTAACATTCTAGTCTAGGCATCTTATGATTACCTACACCTGAGTCCTAGAATTTAAGGGTGGTAGAGGCCTCAGATCTGTTGGACAAAACTCTACATATGGCTTTGATTGTGTTTGGAGTAGTCCTGCAGCAGCCACCAAAAAGGGAAGCCCCAGCATCCTGCCACTTATGTATGATTGAGACAAAGTCCTCATCTCTTACCCCTGTTGACTGCTGCAACACAAAACATAAACTTTATTGTTAATGAACAACACTTATTGTCTACAGAAATGTTTCAGAACCGTCTTAATAAATATTAAAGAACTTGGAAAGCCTAAAAAGGCTAGCAGTAGCAGCGCCAGAGAATTGTGCCAACAAGGATGACATAACAATATGTCCAGACAGAAACACTATTAACTTGATAATTTTGTTCTAATCTGAAGTGTTACATTAATAACCATACCCTAGCCCCAGAAATGAATATCCCAACAGTGGGAAAAATATTAATTCAGTGGCTGAAGATGTCTATGAGATGCCAAGAAGCAGAAGGAATGAATGATAATTTAATCTAGTGTAACTTACCACCCACTGCTTAAGCACAGCATCATAGGTCTCGCCGCTGTTTGGATATATGATCACTGGTTTACTAGTTACCTGCCAGGATAATGAAAGCAACATTATCATTTTTGAAAGCAAAATTATTCAGTAGGATTACAGTATTTATAACTAGTTTTATATCATGGGAATATATATGAATATGACAGTGGCTATGAACACAATGAAATATGATTGGTCCCTCTATGTGAAATAGCAAGTTTATCAGTGTATTTTTTAGAGAGGGACTTTTTTCTCACAAAACCAAAAAAGTAGTTGGGGAATTATGAAAATTATAGTCACAGAACACACCTGTTTATGTAATTGAATCACAAGGACTAGACAATCAATGTACTTATTATAGTCTTATGAATGAAATAGTGATATTAAGAGCATCTAACTTAAGGATCATACCTTTCTAATAGAGAGTATCAGGCCATGGATAAATCTGGGAGGGGTGCAGTTAATTCCAACGGCAACAACTTTCTTGCATGAATTAGCAATGGTAGCACACTCTAATATAGAATCACCACTAACCACATTGATGCCATCCTTAGAATTGAAAGAAAACCATGCCGGAATATTTATCCCTTCTTCTTCAAGAAGCTCAGCGTACGCCTGCATTAATTCCAAGCAAAATTATGAATCGTCAGAGCCAAAGTGAAAATGGTTCTCTATATATCATGGTTCAAGGGAAAAGAAAATATCAAACTTATTAATCTACTTATAAAAAGCTTCTGCTTTCAATCAACCACATATAAGCAAATACCTTGGCTTCCAGCTTATTTGGTATTGTTTCAAATGCAATTAGGTCGGCACCAGATTGGGCAAGAATCTGAACCCTTCTCCTATGAAAATCCTTCAACGTTTCCACAGAAATTTCATCACCATAGTTCCCACTGCAAAGAAAGATCAAAGGTAAACAGAGATGTTATCACCACATATATCATTCAAGATCAAAATGTTCAATATTTTTTCCCGTTTCGAAATGGGAACACAGTATTGAAACTTAACTAAAGAAGATGAACCAGACCTACTTCAAACAGAGACATTTATGTGTCAATTAAATGAGTACCATAGCAGACATGTGCTCACTCAAGTGCACAAACTATGCCAACTTTGTAAGGTAAAGTATAACCAATACAAGAACTAATGAAATAAATGAAATGAGTAATCAACCTAGATATCACCAAGTTCACTCACCTATACTCAGATCCATCAGCTAAATAAGCACCATAGCTGCCCACAGAAGCAGCAACTAAAACTGGACGCTTTGAAATCCCTTGATTTTCCACGAAATCCAAAGAATCTTTGGTACATCTGTCATAATAAATTTCACGTGCCTCACATGCAATCTCAACACTTCTCCTAAGTAATGTTTCTGCTTCCTCTGTGGACAAGCCTTTGGCCTCAAAGCCTTGAATGGTGGCCTGCATTGGATCAGAAAGATGGTAAATACTATTTTTTCTTTCTTTCTTCCTTTCTTTATTTTTCTTGTAGGGAAAGGTAAATCGATAAAAACCACACATTTTTGTGTAAAATTACCTGATAAGATGCAGTGAGGATGATATTTGCACCTGCATCAAGGTAATCTAGGTGAACCTGTCATAGTAAGTCAGTCAATCAACAATACTTTTAAGTTCATTTAGAGGCAGAATAATTTAACACTGCCACAAATTTCATTCTAACTATGGCACCAAACCTTCCAAATTACCTCATCAATAGTTCTTTCACAATAACAACATTGTTGTTTCAAATAAATAAAACTGAAAAATTTCTTCTAGAAAGCATTTAACACCTACAACTTTTCAAGAGATATTCCTGATTCCATTAAACAAAATCTAGATTCCAAGTAAATCACAAATTAATAATGCTCCATCAACCAACAAAAAGTAATTTTTTTTGTCAAAATTAAGCTAGCTTATACTAATTCTCAAAGCTTTAACAAGTCTGAATAAGTAACTCAGTAACCAACTTCACAGTTTACCCCCAAAAAACCACATTACGTAAGAAAATCATGCTGGACACTGCTAGCAAAATATATTTTTATATATTCAACCACAACACAAATATGTGCATTTAAAAAAAAAAAGCTTGGGTTCCTTTCTCAGTAAATTTCAAAGCAACTAGTCAAGTTCTTTTGTCTCCCACTAATAAACTTTTGGAGTACTATTCAAATAAGGTAAAACTGCCCTCGCTGTTAAGAATTACTTAAGAAGTGTCATGAAATATACTTTTTATATGTGAGACCTTTCTTTGAGATATAGATTCTCTATTCAACTGCTGACCAATCCATACTTTTAATTTTATCTTGATGCTTACCAAATCTGGAGTACCTAGGTACTTATAAATCTTGGTCATATACTCATGTACTTTTCAATTAAAATGTTGAGAAAGTACAAACATATGTTTCCACCCAGAAAAGGTCAGCGACGATTAATTAAACAAATACAAATGCTTGAAACACAGACAAAGAGATCCCTGAATCATGGCTTAAAAGATCGAATATTTTTAATCATTAAGCAGTTTGTTAAAATATCCAAAGCTCTGAAACAATATTATATGCATAAGTTGCAAGAAACAGACAACTGTCTGCAAAACATAACATGCGACTACCAAAAAACTCCTGAGGTGGGCATAGCACCATCCCTCCACGTCACTGTCAGAAGATAAGACACTTTATATATTTATATAATAAATCTCAAACATATCTATCAAACAACTTGCAGACACAGACACGGTTTTGAGTTTTCAGAAGTTTTTCTATTACTATTATTAATTAGCTGGATGAGAGTTGTCTATGAAGAATCTATGAAGCTAAGTTTCGTCAGATTATAATAAAAAGAAAACAAAAACGACGCCGTTAAATAGTAAACCACTCAAATCAAAGATGTAGGCCTGGCGCCAGCTTCTTCAAACTCATTAAGCAAGAGAGAAGAGACCTAAAGTACATATCTTTACGGACAAGATTGAAATGGTAAAAACCAATCTTCAATTATTTTCTCGAGAAACAAACAAGAAAATGGATAAAAGAAATGTACGTAAATCTATTATGTCGTAGAAGTTAATTCACGTGTCTATGAAGTGAAGAGAGTGATGATGAGTAGAGAGTAGTACCCTTCGAACGAGGTGAGGAGAAGTGATGAGGCACTTGGCGCTCCAAAGAGGGTCGTTGAGGTCTGCGCCATGGCGTTCGAGCTCGGTGGCGAAGCCGCCGTCGACGACAGCGAAGCCGCCACACTTTTCGAGGAAATCTTTCATAAACGGCGAGGCTTCGACGCTTCCAACTCCCATTTTAGAAAATTTTAATAATTATAAAGAGCTCCGAAAAAGTAGGTGGTGGTGGTGGTGGAAGCGGTGAGTTGTCTCAAGGTGCCGCCAGCTAATCTATTAATGCTTTCTATAGAATGAAAACAACGATACCGGAACACAACAGAACTGAGTAGTTGCCTCTCAAGTCTCAAGATGTCTGGTCTGGTATGGTCTAGCCTGGTCTGGTCTGGTCTGGTCTTCAAACCAAACAATTTATAGAGGGAAAAGTCCTAGCAAATTACAGATTTGGCCCTATTCTATGAGGAAAATTATTACTACAGTAAGCATTTTAAATATTTTTTTATTTATTAAGACTCTAATCTCCCTACTCTAATCCTTATAATAGAAGTTCCTTAAAACTTGAATCTTTGTTTTGTCTGGTCATCTCTATAATGAAGCATTGAACTAGACGTATTGATTACAAAGTCAAATCAATCTCACGTTGCATTACGATGACTCTGTTTAATCCGATTATTAAGATAAGAATGACGTCCACGTTATGAACACTACCAAGAATCGCATCATTAGATATATATCTATATATATATATAAAGAAGCTATCAGATGCTGCTCGAGATGCCGTGAGATGTTTTCCAAATGAACCGTAAAAGCATAGACATCGTCCCTGAGCTGAGTACCTCTACTGTAAGTAACCATATAATATGTCCATCATCCAACTTATATTATTTCTGCTAAGGTTTATGCCAATTAGATTTTGTGTCAGATCACTTACGAAGCAATACTTGAGATAGAAACTTAATAGAATCGACTGATGAAAGCATTTCTACAGCGTATTGTATTTCATTTGTTAACATCATAACGATGAATCTGGTCAAGGAGGTGTCTACATTCCTCAATAAAATAAAATATGACAGGATACTATTCGGCGCTTCTTAAAGTTAAAGCTTTTTTAGGAATTTCCATCCCCACGTTGCCCTGATTGAGTCCAGATTCAGCCACGTCATGTACAGTTGCTGTATCGAAATTTGTTCTTTGTAATTGGATAAGGTAAGGTGAGGTGTGATTGTCAATGACGACGATAATGTTAGCTGTAGTGGCAGTGGTTGCACCACTACTTGCAATCAATCTTCCACAAGAGAGAAATTGATGATTCCCAGCTTACACATTGCAAAAGAAGCTTGCAATTTATGTAGAAGAGTAATCTTGTTTCCATTTATTTGCGCTTCCACTTATTTTTAGTAAAGGCCAATAGAACGAAGAATTCTCTCGCTATCATCAATCTCATCCTTGTTAGATTATTTATTTGATTTTTTGAGATAACAAAACTCATTGATCTTAAAGATACATATTTTAAAACAAACTTGAATGTGGGGACTTTTGGCATAGGCAACTCATCAAATATAATCTCAGGTGGTGTAGTTACTTGTACGAGTCAACATAAGACATTTCAATTTGTAACTTCCAACTTATATGGTCAAGCATTGTATTTAGGTTTGTTCCCACTTTTGAAAGTGACCAGCAAAACACAATCGAATCCTATGAAATCTATTCTTTTCCAGATGACATAAAATAATTGGCCGCTCTGCAAGAAGTGGAAGGCGACATGGGTATCAATTTTGTCCGACTAGAAACCCACTTCTTGTAGAAATTATCAATGTGGAATACGTCCAGAGAATGATAAGCAATGTGATGAGACACAAAGAAGTTACGAGGAGATTTTCAGGAGTAAAGATTGTATGATTTGATACCACTGGGCTGATGGAATACACGTGTCAGTAAATGAAGAGACAAGGATTACGGGCTTCTGAGTTTGGAATTCCATTATCATATTTGGCCCCAACCCTTTTACAAGAAGGGGTGAGGCCCCAACCCTTTTACAAGAAGGGGTGACAGGCTGATGAATGAGTGGTATGGGTTTGGCAGAGGGGAAACATCACGCGGGTGGGGCAGATTTGGATAAGATAAAGAGGCTTAAGTCCCATCCAAATGCAGTGGTGAGTTGATTCGTGTCTGAGGCTCAATGTTGAGTTTGGTTAGGAACTGCACTAATCTGGGCTCTGATTATATCAGTATTCTTAAGCAAAGCTTATCATATACTATTGTACCGTTCTTGGAATGAGGGTCAAGGGAAAAAAGTAGACAAGAAGCCTTAAATCTGGCCAGAGCCTCATTCTTTTACATTTTAGAACAGCATCAGCATGTCATATGAAAAGTATCATGTTTTGTTCAAGATTTTGATGAACAAGAAAGGAAAGGAATGATGATCTTATTTGTCTTTCTATTTGATATCAAATATCAACATATTTCCCTGCACAGGAAAGGCAGTGAAAGCATCATCATCAACCCACTTTCCTCTCAATACAGGAATGTTTATTGTTTTGCTTCCAGCATTGTGTTCTCATATCTCCATCAGTTTGCTTCCATCTATGAGAATGGCATGGCATGGCATGCCTCAATCTCAAACCTCATTCTCTTCATCATAACTGCTTTCCAAAGAGCTGTGTGCCTTAACCCATATGTATTACAAGGCTCAATAACTGTCAAGACAAACTTAGGGGCAACCTATAATTCCGAACAGAGTATTGATATAAAATCATAAACCCTTACCTCCTAATATTGTACACTACTGAAATATGCTTTAAGGTATTCTGCAGGAAAATTTGCAAGCAAATAATCCAACAGCTCCACATCTTTGACTTCACCTACATGTAGAAGTCAAGGGAGAGAGTATTAGGGACCTCGAGCAGGAGTAAAACAGAAACAACCAGAGGCCTGGTCTTCAGGTATCATCCCTCCTCCCTTGCTCGTATCAATTGCTTCTAACATTTTCACCACCTCATCCATTTCCGGGCGCCTTTCTGGATTTCCATCCCAGCATTTTCGCATGATATTCGCTAAAGAATTTGGACAACATCTGGGGATATCCGGCCGCAAATTCTGCAACGAATTCATATAAATATGTAACTCTCAATATCAATGTCAAACCTTTTATACCATATGTGAAATTTGATACCTCCAGACATACAATCACTAAAGTATGTTATGGTAAAGGGAAAACCAGGATGTTATGGAATTTTCTTAGGTCAAATTAACTTTCCCCTCCCTCCCTGCCATTTGTTTAAGCTGCTAAGGAAATTCTAAATAACCAACAATGAATATATACAGTCTCCACCAAGCAGCAACTTCTGAAAGCAAAAACTTCATAGATTACTGTATCTAAACAGGCATAAACAGATTTCTTGACCTTAAATAAAACATTCTTTTTGTCAATTGTTTAATTAGCATTGAAAAGAATGGTGTTTATTTTTTGTCCATATAATTTTATACGATCAATTCTTTCAAGTAGCTAGATCTCAACTAATTTAAGCTTTCCACACGTTGAAAAACCAAAAACTTCTGTCAACCACATGATGGCAACATCCAGATTGGAAATGGAAAAAATAACTGATATCATCCCAAATTAATACTAGAGCAATAGAAGCATGACTCCGTGCTTTAGAATAACATACAAAAAGCAACATTATCATAAAATAATAAATGAGAATTTGGGCCAAAGTTTGTTATACTTGACTTCTTACAACTGATCGAGAGAATGACAGGGGTGCTGGTGGTTAAAAACTAAGGCAAGTGACCTTTCAGAATTGAAATGCTATGTAAAAGAGAATGAAAATTGTTTCACAAAAATGCTGTTTAATGCCCACTAATCAAATATAATGAAATTTTCAAGTGGAAATATGGAAAATTGAAATATCGACAAGAAACTTAGATTAGGAAGATTTTGGAGGGCAAACTAAATTATCAACTTTAGATAAGAACTAACCTGTCGAACTACAGCAGATGACACATCAGCAAAGCTAAGATCTGGGTAAGGCATATCACAGCAATAAATCTCCCATAGGCATATCCCAAAACTGTAAACATCACATCTTCTATTATAAGGCTTGCCTTCAAGAACCTATTAAAATATGTTGTTAGTTGTCAGGCCCACCACTGAAAAGATGTACATATTAGTTCAAGTCATCTAACAAGAAAGACAGACAGAGAGAGTTTGCCCATTTATAATGCTTCTAATGAAGAAAGTCAAATATTTACAAAATCAAATATTTCCTTAAAATTAAAATAATAATAAAAAAATAAACAAAAACTACTTCGTTCTTCAAGAATTTATCACTCATTTGCTGGAAATCATGGAATTCTTTTTCTTTTGTGATAATACAAATGATAGTTCACCTCTTCTAAGAACGATACAACTCTAAAGGCTAAAATCCAACTTACTAAATCCCCAAATGAATATTTTCAGCTCCATATTTAAGATTCAAAGTCAGAAGACGTCATTCAAATTTCAAAAACGTTTCCCCTTTTGGACTCACTAAAAAAACCAATTAAATTATTTCCACTAACTACTGAAGAATGAACATGTCATACAATAAAAAGTTGAGTTTTCAACTTTTCAGCTCCACTGAAAAAATCAAGTTTTAACCAGGCATGAGTACCTCAGGGGCCATGTATCCAAGGGTACCAGTTTCACCAGTCATGTCTCTTGGATTCTGAGCTTCAACACGGGCAACACCAAAATCAGCAATTTTTAGATTTCTGTGTGAATCCAGTAACATATTTTCTGTTTTGACATCACGATGCACAATTTTCTTTGAATGCAGATAACTAAGACTGCAAATTAGATCAAAAAGAAAATAATTATCAACAGAAAAAGACAATCATACCACGTTTAGCCATAAATGAAAGAGATCCAGACTTACCCTCCAGAGAGGTCCAAGGCAAGTTGGACCACAACCTTGAAGGTAAGTTTTCTTCTCCTATTCCTGATCAAGAACTGCTTTAATGTCCCACCTGGAAGATACTCCACGATGACACAGCACGCTCTTGATGGAAGGGCAACATCACTTGGGCTTTTTTCAGGAATCTTAAGATTTGATGTTCCCATTGAAGCTCCAATAAACTGTATCAAGATTTGAGAAAGAAGATAATTAAAGATATAGAAAAATAAAAATAGAACTTAAATTTTCCACACTGAGAAACTTAGATACAATCATATTCCACATTGAGAAATTTAGATACAATCATATTTTATAAAAAAGGCAGGTAAAATAAATACTAGGCTTGCCACATGGAGATTTTGGTTTAGATCTTTCACAAGCTACACAGATAGAAAACAATGAATTTTATATGTCCCACTTTGTACATTAAAATTTTGCTACTTCACAGATATCCATAACTATATAATGAATAACAAGTGGAAGAATGAGTTTGTACTTTTGTAACATTAGGATGGTTAAGCTTGTGCCATACAGCGACCTCTTGCTTAAATGATGCCCTCAAAGCAGCAGTTTCAGCAGTTGTGGCAATACCATCCTCCCCCCAGTCCAACAGCTTCACTATAACATTCAACAATAAAAAATACAGTTAAAATTTGACACCAAGATGACCAAATGCTCAAGGGATATTAAGCTCTCCAATGGAGAGAGTTTTAAGACCAGCTATAAAAGAATATAAAAGATAAATAGTGCAAAGCAAAGCAAACCATTATTGAGCAAAAATATGCTAGAACAAAAATGAAGGCAAGACAGGATAAAGTTGGGGGGTTGGGAAGAGGGGGTGATTGGTTTTCTAGACACTAATTTGATAAAGGTTTAGTCACCATTCAGCCTTCACCGTGTCCCAATTAAAGGTAAAAGAATAATACATTCCTTAAATACCCAGTTTCATTTCAGAAATGCAAAAGGAGTTTAATTATCTCATCAAGTTTCAGCAGAATTCTCATTAGAATGATAACACCATTCAATCAAATAATTACCAAACAGAATAAAAGTCATAAGCATCACAGAGTATATGAAATTAAATACGACAGATGTTAATTCAGTTGAGTTCATATGCCTCAGCATCTCTGGCCCAAAAAAAATAAATAAAAATTAATAATATACCACAAAATGAAGGGACTACTTTTTTTTTAACAAAATACTTCAGTCTGAACTGGAATGTCTAATTTGTTCCCTATTCTCTTGATATATAAATATATATTCCAATCAAAATCCCTAAAGTACGGGAAGAAATTTAGCAATGTTGTTTTTAAGCATGGATAAAGAATGTGACAATTACTGATGGTAAGTTGACAACCTTTTTCGTTACCAGAGTTTGACACACATTCATATATTTTTATAAATTCATACAGCTAATGTAAGAATAAATAACAGGTAAACAACAATTTCAGGTATTCAACCACTTAAAACAATATATTAAGCTCCCCGTTGATCATATTATATCTACACTTAAAGAATAAATGTTGAGAAAAAGAAAAGAGATAATTATACCGGCAACATCTTGGTTATCGTAAGTGCCACGATAAACAGTCCCATAGGTCCCATGAGCTATCTCCTGCCTTAGTTCCAACTTAGACAAATCAATCTCCCACTCTTCTTTAGGCCTTTGGCTTTCATTTCTCGACCAAACCAAACTCATGTGCTTCTCCAGCTGAACATCCAAGCTTTTTAGATCAATTTTATCGGCTCTAATAAGCATGTCTTTGCTACTAAGACTTCCTGAACCCTTCACCTTTGAATTCCCATTTTCCGGAAGCATGTTTCTGCAACTAACGCTTCCTGTACCCTTCACCCTTGAATTCACATTCCCCCCTTGGCTCTCAGGCTTCATCGGACTCTTAACATCTCCAATTTCATTTGTCTTAAACAAATCCATATTCAATAACTTAAACAAGATAAATAACACAATTTAAAAAATAAAAATAAAAATAAAAAACCTTTACCACTTAAGAGTACCTTGAATTCAAAAACTAAGAAATTTGAAAAACTAAAAAGCAAAAACCAGATTAACTTCCGTAAAAGACTTGTTTAATACAGATATGGGATTATTTTATCATCACAACCTTGCTAACTAAATTGAATCAAGCATATTAAAGATATAATACCATACCAGCACAATCTACCACCCTCAACTACAAATATTCACCAACAGAGCTACACTTAGAACAGATGATAATGAAATGAATAGAGGAAACTTTTTATCAAGCAGAAACCCAGTTTCACCAACCCCAATTCCTGTTCTATTTCTCTCAAATAACAAAAATTAAATTTTTAACAGTGAAAGCCAACCAATTAGGATAATCACAGACTCTCTGCCCTTTTTATATTGCCTGAGAGATGGACCCTTCGCAGTTGAAAACCACAAATCTCCCATCACCAACCATTATTTTGTTTTTCTTTTAATTCAAAAATTATAAAGAAGACAGAAACGAACAAAAATTGAACCCTAAGAAAATGACCCATTTCCCACCATTTTCTGACCAAGACCCAAAATTGAAATCAAAAACTAAAATTAAACTTTATATACCCAGGTGAAGCACGCATGCAAACTGCGAACCCAGCAACTCAAAACTCCCCAAAAAAATAAATAATAAATAAACAAAACAAAACGAAAGAGACGAAATAGTTGACTAAGAAAACAATGAAATCAGATGATTGAGTAGAGTCGGCGGCGGTTTTTTTTCTTTTTTAAGCCTTCTTCAAAAATCAAAGCTTTTCCATGACATCGTCATCACCGCACCACCGCCTCTCGCACTTCAACCACTTAAAATGACCAAAAAAAAAAAGATTTTGCGATCAAACTCTAGATTGAAAATCTAATATTTGCGGCGCAATTGGGAGAATCATTGAATTATACTTCTATTCTTTGGGATTCGTCTACGATGATGATGAAGAAGAGGAGAAATCAATGAAAGAGAAACACAGAAAATGTTCGTTTGAGAGAGAGGTGGCGAGGGAGAAAAGCGCGGGTATTGCCTATGTTAAGGCTTTTGTGTCGAGACTTTTTCAAATTCTTAATTGTTTTGTTTTTATGTTTTTTAAAATCAGTTTTCTGTGTACCAAAAACACTGTCATCAACAAATGTGTTGTATTGGTTAAAAAATTTACTTAAAATGTTTTCGATTTCTTGCTTTAAAAACAAATTATAGTTGAAATTGAATTGGAATGAGTTAATGGGTCTTCAGGCAAATCAGGTAAAGCGTAATTACCAATTAGTGATGGTAATAAGTTGATCACATAAATAAAAGGAAATCTCTTAAAATGGTCTGACTTTAATTTTTAATTAATTACTATTAAAAAATTAATTAGATGGGCCAACTAATTTCTTAATTAAAATTAAAGTTAGAATCTGTAACATAGTTGATTCTCGGTGCCACCAAGGCCAATTCTATTGGGCAGTCCGAGGTTTCATTTTGGTCCACCTCAGTCCATGATTGAACTTAAAAATTGTGAAAATATTTTCTTTTGGGATATTGTGGCGTTTTGCTTTATGGGTATCTAAACGACACCAAATAGTTGTTTTCCCTTGATCAAATCAAGAGATACGAATATTTATTAATTAAGAAAATCGTGGGTTGGTTTGTCAGTCACTTGTGAGAGTAAAAATATTATTAGCAAAAGTCAAATTTTATAACTAATAACAACTCTTTCTTCCCCTTGTATGATAACTTATAAATACTCCTACTAAATTTTTAATAATTTTGTACAGTTGAGGTGACAGAAGCAACAATGTACCATTAAAATTTGAATACTCTTAAAATATGTTTAATTAGCATTCTTTATAATGATTAATTAATTAATAACAGTCGGACAAGTATGCCTCCGTCGTCTAGTGGTTCAAGACATCTCTCTTTCAACGAGGCAGTGGAGATTCCATTTTCTCTAAGGGTAGGGTATTACAAAAGAAAGTTGATTGTCGATTATCAATAAAATTAAAATTTATTCTTCATAGGTTGATGTCCGAGCGATTAACGGAGATGGACTGTAAATTCGTTGACAATATGTCATTCAAATCTAAACAAAAATTTGTTGATCCACCATGAAATGGTATAACCTCCTTTTGTTTTCCAAAAATTCCATATAAGCATATAACAAATAATCAAAAAAGTTATTTCTCTTAATCTATGTTTAATTAGCATTTTTCATGGTGATTAATTAATTAAAATGAGGAACTTGTTTATTGCATGAGGGAAAAGACTAGCGACTACAGCAATGTATGAGGAAATTAATTTGATCATGCACAAACAAAAAAGTACAACAAAGCAGAGCCATTACAATAATTGACAATATTACCAATAAAAAGAATGTTATATTATAAAATTAATATAGACATGATTACTAGTCAAAAGTGGTCAAATCAACATGAATACGGACACTAGGTAGGTAAAATAGTTTAAACAATTTGTCTATTTTTTATGTAAATATGTTATTAGTTAATGTAATTGAATTAAAAAATGTCTCTTTAGCATTGTACCATGCCCAACACGAGGCCTGAATTTAGTATTTGGCATTAGAGAATAAAACATGGGTAAAATTTTGACTGTAAATAGCATTATACGAATAGAAAATAAAATTGGATTGGATCATATTGGTCAAAACATTGTTTTAATAGCATGGAATTGTATGATTGTTCTGGCTAGCACTCTCAAAGGTTTCGTGCCGTGCTTGGCCGGGTGAGGGTGAGGCCGGCTTCATAATTTAGCCTCTAAATTTCCTATAAAGTTGGCGTTGTCGAATGAACCAATTCAGCTAGAAGCCAGGAGAAGTGGTCAATGGTCTTACTCATTGGTCAACGATATTTTTTAAATATTGCTGCATTTAAACGACAATCCCATGTAACCTCACCACAATGCAAAGCAATTATATGTTGAAAGCGTGTTAAGCATTGAGAGCGCGATGGGAAGGACGAAGTAAATGCATAGCATGCATGTCAAGGAAACAAGGTACAAAACATTTGAACAACGTCTAGTCAAAAGCGATGAGGATGACCTTGGATTGGAATCGTAAATGGCCCAACACATTCAAAGCAGAATACCTTTCGGTTTGTCTGTTTCTTGAAATAGAAAAAAGTAGAACTTGAAAGGCATGATATACCCAGAAAGTGGTTCATCAAGAACCAATCAATTGTCATTCTTTTGAGGATTTTTTTTTAATAAATATATTAGAAGAATATTGCTATTGGTAGGGTGGTAATGGGTCCTTAAAGATACGGGTCTCCCATGTATTTTAATTGCCCTACAAGATTGTTAGTTGTTTACTCATTTCAAAATCAAAACCCATTACACCATTACCATTTGTGTAGTTGTGGCCCATTCTACTTTTAGGATTTGATTTCGGACTTCTCAGCAGGTACGGGCCTTTGTAACTAAAATACTAAAGGGTAACACTAATCATTCAATTATTTTCTTATAATTCAATATATCATAATTTTATTTTATGATAAAAATATAAGAGATTGTAATAATTATGTGGCATGATTTGATTTAGGAAGACTGGTTTACATTTACTTTGAAGTTATTATCTTAAATCAATTTCATACAACAAAAATGATTTCACTATCACAATGGGGTTCTCTTATTTCTATAATTTAAGGAGAATAAAAAACATATTATTGTTCTTTGATTTAAACATGCCTCGTATGACCAAGTTGAAGCCAACTTCGTATCCACTGGATTTGGAAAAAGGAAGGTCGACGGATTGGCCTTATATGGGTGTCAATTAGGAAGGTTCGCGGAGCAACCTAACATGACGAAAAACAAAACATCCATCTAAAGCGCCAAAAGCTACAACAAAAAATCCCAAAACCCAGAAAAGATTTATAAATAAACAGACAATTATCTCACAGTGTGGTTCACTTCACAAGGCAAATATTATCAGCGGCAAGAAGTACAAATAGCAACACACTGAGCCTCATTATTACATTACCTAAGTTTCTGACTTTTTTTGGTCACTTGCAAGCAGCAACAGAATCCCGTAATGTATAAAGAATTAATCAAGTCCCAAGCAGAAGATAAGCTTTTGGTCAACTTATTATAAGTGAGCTTTATTCTATACTATTATAATGATCTCTGCAACTGCAGAACCTGACATTCACAAAAGGTCTTGAAGACTTTACTCAGTTTTCACAATACTATTAGAGAGAAATTAAATCAATTGATTAGCCATGATTTGGGGCTGTGTCATGTGGCACGTGATGAACCACGCATGTAGTCGACAATATGATTTTGGCATGAAGTTCTCACTCAGAGAATGTGGGTGGAGGAGAAGGCTGGAGGCTTGGAAAAGAACAAAAATCCATCATGTAAGCCTGCTAGGGTTTTTCGGTGTCTTTACAAATTATAATTAATATATATTTATATTTATATTCATATGTGAGTTAACTATAAGGTGAATTTTCATGTGACACCACCCCTTTATGCTTTGAGGGAAGGGACCACTATCCCTCTCATCAACATCAATCCATCTTCTTCCCACAAACAAATAGAACTCCACAGTTATAATAATCTCGATAGTCATGTGAAATGAGCATTTACGTGATGTGAAAAAGTATTGTATAATTTACTACGGAGAGATCTATATTCCCTATTAATATGATATAAAAAAAATATAAATATATAAAATATTGATATTTTCAAAATATAATTTTGATATAAGTCTTCTTTTATGTCAACTGATAGAAATTCAATATAACGACTTAATTTGTTACCATCTATAAGTGTAATGAAAAATTGTTATGCACTTCCATGTTATACCTAAGTAACATCATCGTCCATGTTAATTTTTTTAGTAATATTCAACCTCCACTTTCATGATTCCGATAGAGGATATTAGATGAAAATCATAAATCGTGTTGTGATATAGCTTAAGTAATACTACTATCCTAAAAAAGTAAAAATTTGGTGTTACTAAAATTTGTTACGTGGATGATGGTGTTACTTAGGTAGTACCATATGAGGCGCGTATGCCGTTTT
>JANKKC010044893.1:0-22379 GCA_026225755.1 Bursera bipinnata
ATCAATTTACAAGGGGAATCCAAACATCAGTAAGACTAACAAAAACATTCCACAAAATAAACAAGTCAGATCTCATACCTTGATGGCTACCTTCTGGCCTTTCTTCGCAATGTCAACAGGTTTATGGTTATTTTCAATGGATGCAATTCGGCCAATATCAATAAAGTCCCTTTGAGGAATGCAAATAGGGGTTCCAACCTGAATGGAAAGCAGACTGTCGTCAGGACAGTAAAACATAAGAGCTTAATTCACATGTCAATGGCAAGGTTATTTTATTTTTTTGACAGAATGAAGAGATTGGTCTTAAACTCTCCACCTCATCTTCATTTCGTTATAGGTTAAAATTGCAGTATAGGGCCTCTAAGCAACAGAGCTTTCCAGACATGGGAATCTACTACAAGGACTTATGCAAATAAGGGAAACAAAGCGGAACTCAAATGAAATTACTATCCTTCCTTCACCAAAACTCATGCTAGCTTAAATGTCTTTGGTAGAGCTGTCAGACACTTATTCAGTACCAGTGGTATATCACAACATCTATTGAACTACTGAAGCTAAATAAGATAAAATAAATCAATTAGCCATACCTTTGCAATGCCTTCAAGGATATCAACACCCAACACAATTGGATCTTTCTTGTTGAAAACGCAATTTGGTAAGATCTTAAGAACACATGGGAAGACTGCTTCATCAGCAGCTTCCTTCTTCTTCTCCTCCTTGAGATTGTTAATGTAAGCCTTGAATTGATCAAATAAGTGATAAATGATATCGGCAATGAAAATCTTCACACCTAGTTCATCTGCAAGTTCCCTAGCCTCTGGCGTCACTTTGACATCAAATGCCAAGATAGTGGCATACTCCTTTTTCTTCTCAAGCATAACACTGGCCTTCATGACATCCTTTTTATGCACAGGACCTATATTTATGCCACTTACAGGTATACTCACTTCAGGAGTCTTCAAAAATTCCAGCAATGCTTCCAAGGAGCCCAACGTTGAAGCTTGAACACAAACCCCCTCACCAGTTTTGTCAATCCTACTCATGACTGATTTCATATCTTCCATAGTTGCTTCCTTGATATCTTCCAAATCATCATCAGGCCCAACAACATACAGACCTGTGCCAGCAATAGCATGCTCCAGGCCCTGCATCAAAATATAGAACAGAATAGAAAAATAAATTCATTTAACAGAAGGCAGAAGCATTTACTAACGAATCCATGGGAGCTGCAAATTATTCTAAAATTAGCCTTAAAGGTAAGGTTCTGAAAGTTGTAATCACCTGAGCCGTGATCTTAATACCCTGTGCAGCTTTAATTTCTTTATGGTGCAGGTAAGTTCCCTGAAATCTCAGCATCAAATATCATCAGAAACAAAATGAATACCATTCACCAAAACTTTGAATGAAAAAAATGCGCTTTTGGAAAAATCTTGGTGCAAAAAAATTGGAAAGATGAGATGATGTCATCAGTTTTAGTAGAAGTTGATGAAATAACAATGGAAAGCAGCTAAAACATTCACCCATGAAGAAAATTAGTGATGGGAATGTTTCTTTCATTCTCTTTTCGTTCTATAGTAAGAAGGAGAAAGGGTGCCTCATGATTCCCAAACTAAAATAATTAAAATAATTATTATTATTATTATTATTCTGAAACTAAATAATTATTATTATTATTATTATCATTGTTATAGTGAAACTAAATAATAATTGAACTATTGTCCAACAAAATAAATCCCTGCATATGCACTTTACGATTATAAAAAATTGTATGAATAAACAAACATCAATATATCAATACTCCAGTTACCAATTCACTGACATGTGCATTCAAAACAAATTAACTCTGCACATTAGAGAAAATAAACATGCTTGAGCTCTTATTTTCACCGAAGTACGTTTATAAACAGTGAATGAAGGTTGAATTATGGGATCATGGGAGGAGAGAAAAGGATGACTATGGAAATAGCTTTAGATATATTCTTCTCGGTTTGGCCAATGACTGAAAACCATGTCATAGACAAATTGCATTAAATAAATGCGAGCTGTGCCCTATTAAATCCAACCACAGAACTCTTGAGGCTAAAGCTGTGGGCAATAACAAATCATGAAGCATGACTCTAAACCCCTACCTCACTTCCTCACACTCATGATTTTCATCTCGTAGAATTACTAACATTTACCTCCTCTCCCCACCAAAGTTCCAAATCTTAAGAATCCCAAATACTCTGGCACGTTATTCAATTGTAAGAATTGAGCTCTAGGTTGAATTAGATTCAACATTTGAAGATTTTCATAACAAATGTATTATATACACACAGTTCATTCCTTTAAACAGTCTCACCAACTAAGGCCATTTGCTCTCTCAGCTAAAGTGCTTCTTATGTCACCAATTAATTTCTAAAAAGAGAGAGCACACACTGTGAAACTCAAAACTCTCAGAATATTTGTAATATATTATCAACAAATGAATGGAAAAAGCAATCAACTATTCATCATTACAAGGTGGTGTACACAACATTGCAGCCTCCATACCCAACAGTTAACTAGCTAACCAAGATAAGATTTCCCACATGGATTATCCTCTCAGTTTTTAAGTGAACACAACTGAGATCCAAAGCCTTCAATAAATTCTATTCAAGAAGTGTACATAACATAATTTAATTCTCATGAAGAACAGAAACACAGTTTCTTCAAACACTTAGTTTGCAACACCTTTCTAAGAGTCATCAGTGAGTAATTCTTAAACAGAGAAGTGAAAAATATAACAAATGAAATTAAATTTGGAAAGAGAAAACCATACCTTAACTCGGAGTTCCTTCATTGGATGGGGTGTCAATAATGCTCGAATTGTAGTAACAATTGGTCCCTAAAATAAAAATTTTAGTTGTGAGAATCTAGAAACAGCTGTACATCAGATATCATATTATTCAAAAAACAGGGCCAGGTTTATTGAAACTTGCCTGCAAGCCACAAACGACTATTTGATCTCCCTCGTGAAGCACACCATTAACTAACACAACATCAATCGTTGTCCCATGGCCTTCAATTACCTTGACCTCCAACACCGTACACTGGCATGCAGTTCCAACAAATAATAAGAATTCCCCATGTTCACAATATGCAGAAGCATTCAACAAAAGCCAAAAAGATCAAGATAAAAAGAAACAAACCTGCACTTCATTACTGAATGTCAGTTTCTCAACCATTGTTTTCTGAGTCCACTGAACAAGTAATAATAACAAATCTGGGATGCCTTCTCCACTGTAACATGCCAAGCCCAATATAATTAGAGACAATAGCCAAATAAATTAAAGATTTTAGATCTCAGAGGCTTCAACATGGAGTCTGACATACGTAATAGCACTTGTAGGTACAATACTGAAAGTCTCTCCCATTTCTTTATTTTTGTAGTATAATTCGGTATTCAATCCTTGCTCCTTAAACTGAGTTATAATCTGGGAAACCAATAACAAATATAAGAAAACACAAACAGGATCAGGCAAAAATCTCAGAGAAATAATGATAGAAGAAATGGATAAAATACCTGTACGAGCCTCATGTTAAATTCATTCTGCACGTCTTTAGATTGTTGTTTCATTGTTTTCAAAATAGGAGCATTGCGAGAGGTTTTCCACCCATAGAGTCTGTCCACCTACAAATTTAAAAGATAAAAACTTAAGTAAACAAGCTAGTACAGCTGCCATTCCAAAGATGAAACTATGCATTGAATTTTACCTTGTTCAATGCAATAATAAATTCTGTATTCCTCATTTTTAAAAGATTCAGTGATTCTATGGTTTGTGGCTCCAATCCATGCATAATGTCAACAACCAAAATAGCAATATCACATAGCCCTGAACCCCTTGACCGCAAATTTGTAAAAGATTCATGACCAGGGGTATCAATAACCAATAAACCAGGAACCTTCAGTTTTGCATCAGCTTTCAGTTCCTTAGTTCTCTCCCGTATGTTCTCGGCAGGGAAATATGTTGCACCAATCTGTTGTGTAATACCCCCAGCCTCACCTTCCTGAACATTAGTACCTCTAATGCAGTCCAACAGCTTTGTTTTTCCAGTATCAACATGGCCCATAATGCAGCAAATTGGCGAACGAAGGTTTTCTTCTGCTTGTTTAGGGGTAGCATCTGCACTTGGGGCTTTATTTTTTGCTGCAGCTTCTTTCCTCCTAGCATTATCAGTAACTTCAACCACAAGCTGGCTTTTCTTATTCTCATCATCCTGAGATTTCTTGGCCGCTACTGTCGCTGTAAAATTGGAAAATCAAACATACAAAATATAGCAGGCAAATAATAAAAAGAGAAGGAAAAAAATTGTAAATAAAAAATATAAGCTACTCCAAAAAAAATACAAATTGATAAACCTCACCTGTCTTTATCTCTTTCTTCATTGTAGGTTCAGGCCTAGAATCAACCTCCTCATCATCGAATGCACCTTTAACATTAAGATTAACTTCATCCCAGCTCTTTGCATCCCAATCCTCATCATCATCATCATCTTCTTCTTCAATTCCATTCTCCTTAGGCACATCAACAGCTTCCGGTTCCAGTTCCACAATCAAGGATTCCTCTTCTCCAGCCTTCTCAGTTTCAGCTAAGGTTTCTGGCTGCTCTTGCTCTTTTTCTTTTGCTTCTACAGTCTCCTCAACCTTAGTAGCTGCAGCACCATTTGCCTGATGGTGAGCTTGTTTTGATTTTTTTGTCTGGTATTTGGGCCGTTTTGTTGGTGCCTTTTCCTGATCACCAGTAGGGAGAGGAATACCCGCATTAGCAAGTATCTGATTTCTCATAGCCTCTAAACGACGTGCTTCTTCCTTCTGCCTCCCTGTCAAAAGCCTGCCTTCCTGTTTCTTCTTCAAGAGCTTCTCCTTTTCCTTCTCTTTCTTCCTACGTCTAGCCTCTTCAGCTTGCCTCTCAAGTTCTTCTTGCCTCTTTCGCTCCTCTTCTTCCTTCCTTAACCTTTCCTCTTCTTCCCTTTTCTTCCTCTCCTCGGCTTCTTTTCGTCGAGCAAGTGCTTCCTGCATCTCCCTCACTTGCTTTGACAATTTTTTCTCTGTTCCTTTACTCTTCCCATCAGCCTTTTTGGCTTCAGTTGCTTCAGTTTTTATATCCTGTTTTTCTTCAGCTGCGGCAGCAGCAGCAGCTGCCTTCTTTTCCTTTTCCTTTTCCTTCTTCTTTTTCTTCTTCTTTGCTGCAGCAGACTCCTCTTTTTCTTCTTCACCTTCCTTCTCATCAGCAGCATCTTTCGGTGCAGCTGGTTCAGATGGTTGAGCCTGAACTTTCTCCCCTTGTGAAGGAGTAGTAGTGATTTTCGGCATAGCTGGCACTTCACTGAGCTCAGCAAGAATCTTATCCAGATCCTCCTCCTCTTGCGCTGTTCTTCCAGCCTTCTTCTTCTTCTTCTTACTCTTTGAAGTTTCTGTTACCTCTTCGCTTTTATTAACTACCTTAGAACCAGTAGATTCGCTATTACTTGTTCCCGCAGCCTGTTGCTCCAATTCAATCACATCTGTAACATCACCTGAAAGTCCAGACTCCTCCATTAACGAAGCAAAAGCACTATTATTCTTCTTCTTAGAAGCCTTCTTCTTACCCGACAGTGAAATTACAGCATTATCAACATCCTCAACAGCATCATTCCCAAGTTCAGTAGCATTATCATCATCATTTACCTCAGAACTCTTCTTCTTCGATGACTTCTTTTTCTTACCTGAAATAATTATTGCCACATCTTCATCCTCATCATTTTTCTCATCCTCATTAACATCTTCGACATCCTCAAGCCCAGCAAACACAGAACTTGAAAACACACTCCCACCACCCTTCTTGCCACCCTTCTTTGACTTCTTTTTCCCCGTAAAAGCAATTTCTGCCACATCATCCTCATCATCATCCTTACTCTCCTCCACAGCATTATCATCATCAACCACCTCACTTTCACCTTCACCTTCACTCCCACCCTCAATCTCATCCAAAGCTGCAAACACACTACCACTCTTCTTCCCACCTTTCTTTGATGCCTTCCTCAAAGAAACATCCTCTTCCTCGCTATCTTTATCCTCAGCATCATCACCCTGATCCTCTTGAAGTAACTCAAAAGCCGAAGTAGAAATTGCACTATTACGCCCACCCTTCTTCCCCTTGGACTTCTTCTTTCCAGTAAACGCCAAAGTCTCAACATCATTCTCTTCTTCCTCGTCCACAGCAACATCCTCATCTTTCCGCGAACTTTTTTGGTTTCCTTTCTTACCTTTCTTTTTCACAGCCTTCTCTTCCTGTTCAGGCTGCGGTGGTTCCTCCGTTAATTCAGTTCCAATAGAGTACTCATCATCATCAATAACCATCCCCTTCTTCTTAGATTTGCCACCGCCAACGGCAGGCGCGTTCTCATCGTCTCGCGCGGTTGGCTTCTTTCTACCCATTGAAACTCAGGTTTTATTTCGACAAATTTCAGTTCAATTCGATAAAATTCTCAAGTCTCTAACAACCAGATAATTGCAAATCAACCATCAAACCATCAACAACAAGCGCGCATGTTGAAACACAGAAATATATAATATCAGACGCTAATGGTAATGAATAAAATTAAATTAAATCAAATTATAATCATCAATAAACAAAACCTGATCAATATCGTAATAATAAGAATCTAAGTCTGCAAAAGAGAGAGAGAGCTGACTTGAAGCGATGGCGACTAAACGAAGAGAGGAAATGAATGGGAAGAAGTAAGAAGCATAAAAGAGTAAATGAGAAGGGTTTTCTGTTTTGTGAAGAGAGGGAGAGTGAGACAAAGAGAGAGAAAGAACGAGCATGTGTTAGAGAAAACATAAAATAGGTAACGTAACGTTTATTGGAAGCTTGCTTTTCTTCGAGATCCAGCTCAACTAGGGTTGTTTATGGGCCGGGTTCAACAAGCCCATTCTTTAGATCGACTCCATGAGAATATCAGTTAATGAAATTTTTTCTTGGCTAAGATTTGAAATAGGGATACTACGGGTTATTAAATATATATATCACTCCTTTAATAAACATGTCGTAACTGTTAAACCAGCTAACCTGCATGATTCTTCCAACCAATTTACGCATAATTGATACATATCTACTATATTTATATTAATTATAATTATCTGAATCATACAACCAATTATTAATATTAACAAAATTAAAATCATTCTAAATTAATGTTATATAACTTAATTTATTTAATAATATTAAAATAATATATTAATAAATATTTATCTTATAAATAAGTAACCGTATCATAAATAAATAAATATATTAATATGACATAATTAACTATTCATATTATTAAATAATTTTATAAGTTATAAGTTAACATAACTAACACCTTTAGCATATAGCAACATGGATACGATGATTATTATTAACCATATCAAATATCTTAAACACAAAACACAAATACGATCAAGGTTAATATTAATCTATAAATTTCCTGTTGATTTATGTCCTGTCAAAAATTTTCATCTCTGTAAGATATAGCCGATAAGTACTTTATCTGTGAACCTGTTCAATACAAATTATATTATATTATTTCTTTAATTATCATCATAATTAACTATATATGTAATAAATTTTTTCTTAAATCTGTGTATGAATATTGTGATATTTCTATTTTACTAAAATCCTTTTAGCTGTGGATTATATTATACCATTTTCTGGAACTAGTTGATTTCTCATAATCTCTAAAGCTAAAAAATATCCCTATAAATAAAATACTCTCTTTTTTATAGCAATGAAGTTGGTTGCAACTGATAATAAGCAACAGAACAATATTCTGGAAAGTCTGTTGTGGTTTATTGAACAATAGTACTCCGTAAACAAAAATCTTCATATAGGGAATGCTCTATTATTTATTAAAAACTATTTTATTTATTTTTAATTTTCTTCCATCTAATAATGTTATGATACATTATTAAGTGGCAAAAATACTTGTAAGCATAACGCTTTGTCTAAAGAACCATAAAAAAACAGCATATAAGCTTGCAAAACATAACAGCATAACCAATATGCAACATGGAAGCCATGTTTAACGCTACCACAATCACTCATAACCTTTCCTCGTAATAAAAAGAAGAATGATTGAGAATTTTGAAGCCTATTTATTAAACCAGAACAGCAATTAAACTTAAAACAGCTTTAAGGGTTTTCTTTTATTCCAGCCCAAAAAGGTTTGAGTTCTCAAAAGGAATGGCTCGCTAGGAAACCAAGAAGCCAAAATTCAAAGTTCAGGGTGCAGAACGAGCCAATAAAACATTTCGCTATAGTTTGCTGGCATTACTGAAGAATAAAAAGAAAATAAATCAGGTACCCTAGCAACCTCTTAATCACTTCAATTTTGCAAAAAGCTTTGGTGCAACCTGCAAAATCACAATGTTGAATTCAGCTGCCACCTGATGAACAAGAACAATCTAAATGAACCTTATAAATAATTTAAAGAAGCCTTACACATCTATCAACACATGTGAAGTAGTCAAAGTACTGCCCAGTACAGTGCTTTTCGCCCACTTTATTATCGCCTTCAATCCTCTTAATACATGCCTGTAACAGTTGCAAGTAGCACAGTTCACTATTCTAATGACAGAATTAAAGCCTCGTCCTAAAAGGACCAATTTGATGGATGCTGGCCCTCTTCAAATCCATCAAATTTTTTGAACTGTGATATATCCTTTGCATTAGTCTAGCTTTTACAATCTCAAAGTTTCTAAGAAGGTAAAAGAGACAAGTAAAGCAAATCACTAATAGCTGATGAAATGACTAATAGCTGATGAAATGATTAGGGACAGAAAAAAGAAAAGCAATAAAATAAAGAAAGAGGCAAAGCAACAAAGATTTTGATCCTATATTTACTTACCGGATGATGAGTTTTTATATGGCTCCATAAAAAGAAATTGACAAAACATTTCTAACCAAATTTTAAGAATTTATGTAAAGGAACAAGAGCCAAATTACCAGCTACAGCATTCTCCTTCATTTTCCTGCTCATTCGCTCAAACAATACACAGTTTTACCCAAGACTTTTCATTAACAAAAAAAAAAAAAAAATGGGGAGAGAATGTGCAGGTTCAACACTTGTCAACAATGAATAATGTCGTCTATATGTGTTTCTTCTTCTCTTCTTATATCTCACTAGTGGTACAAGTCTGAAAAAGGCCTCCATCATCAATCTCACTCACATTAAACCAATTAATTTTTAGTGCTTTGTTAAAAAGCTGATCTGTTGTCAGTGGTCAAATAAAAATTATTTATCCTTCAACTTCTTATATCATACTACAACCATGAATATCTCAATTTATAGCTTGAATATGGACAAAATTGTCAGGTTTTCATTTTTCAAATATATTCCCCATGCATCCGTATACATGTCAGTTAGCCAAACCCTTGTAGCTTAGAGTACATCATGTCATACATCCATGCACCTTGGTGTAAGGATTTCACTCTTCACTTAAAATAGAACTTTCAGATTCAGCTGGCCAGCAATATTATTTTGATACACAATATCCAATATAGGGCGTAGGACAGGCAAACTGCATATTATCAATGTAAGTTTACGCACATCAAAGAAAACAATTAATCAAATTAAAATGGATGCAGCAATACTAGGTAGCCAATGAAGCACCACAAAATACATATAGAAGTTTATCACCATTTATTCCTAACAAAACAAGTTGCATTATGTGCCAGGGCAAAGCATCAGATCAAAAGCATTGAAATTAAACTCTTTGAAAATAATTAAAATGTCAAGTGTTCAATAGAAACACAAAACAGGATTGCAGATAAATTACAATATTGACAGACATGGCAGAAAAACAAAAAAGGAAAAAAATGATATACCTCATATTCAATTAAAGGCTTCACACATCTAGGCTTGCAAGCATCTTCAAGATACTTTTTTGGATCAACAACTTCCTTATCTGCCCTGAAAGACAGACAAGAACCTATAAATAAATAAGAAATAGCAGTTTGAACCAAAAAAAAGCCTTCATGGTTAAGATAATTATACCATCATTTTGCATCATAATGAATACTGTCAATTAATTTTTTTGAATGATAGGGACTCCTAGCTTAATTAAGAAATGTACAATCTCATTGTGGATTTTATTTTCGTGAGTTGAAAGTATTTCTGTAATGGTAAGAAAGATGATAACATAACTATTTCAAGCAATGGTATATGATATGCAAGTAGAGGAAATCTGTATTTTCACTCACTACAACTTCTTGCTCTCTCTCCATAAACACGTATGCACTAGTGAGGGACAAATGAATACGCATATTCATACTAAACAGTCTAACAATCGCAATCAGAGACGCACACAAACACAATACACAGAGAGAAGTACATCAAGAGCCTGTAAAATAGACACTCAGCTTATCGATTCGTACAATATGTATAACAAACGCAATGGCACCAGCTTTCCAGTCGAAATTCGTCTAAATGCACTGAACCATATCAAACAACCATACAAGAAATTTTCCATAGTAAAGTAACATATTCAGATTAAACAAATTTTGCAGCAAAACAAAATCGATGCATAGCGACACTCACATTGAACCAATACGACGTCGCTAACAATCCCAGTGATGTTTCCTGCGTAAAATAAATAGTTAGAAAACAATAATTTCAACGAAAATTTACTATTTTAAATAGTCACAACGAACAATTATTTTATATATATGTAATAATCGAATACAATGAGATGCAGAATATCTTGAAGATAAAAGATCGTCGAACCTGGTTTTCCAAAAGAAGCGGCTTGTATGCTAACTGCTTGGAGAGCGTTTAGTATCGGCAAGTTAGTTATATCGAAGAAGACGGATGACAATACATAGCTACTCAACCACCGCTTGAGTTGGGCTTTATTGGTTCGTCAAAATCTGGCCCAAATTCATATTAGTCATCGGTTTGAATTCTTTTTTATTCAATATATTGGGATTTAAATTTAGAATTATTATTCTTCTGACGTGGACTATATATTTTTAATAATAATCATTTTAATTTAAAAATAAATTAATGTCCTTTTAATAGACCTCTTTTTTTAATCTAATAGGTATATAATAATATATTTTATATTTATCTTGTTATTATGATAATTGTTTGATGTCATATTGTACTAGTTATTTTATTTTATGTTAACTTCAATTTATTCAAATTTAAATCATTTTAAGATAGCTTATTTATCAAACACAAAATCAATAAATTTTTAGTTTAAAGAATTCCAAAAGAACACTAGAGTTATATGCGTAGATTTTATTCACTCATCTCCCTTGGTAAGCATAAAATGTATGGGACCGAAACTTTGAAGCTTACGCTTCACCGTTTAAGATATAAAGTTTTCCCTTTGCGTCTTGCATTTAAAAATAAATTATCTAGTTTCATTTAGGCAAAGCATTTAGGTCAATTATCCTTATAAAAAATTTAAAAAGTATAAAATTATCCTTATCTATTTATAATCTACAAAATTCATCAACCCTTTCAATTATAATTAAGTTTTTAATGTGTTAACAAATAAATTGTTTAAAAAACTGTTTTTATTGAATTTAACAGAAATATATTCTAATTATAAAATTTATTTTATTTTAAATTTATTTATTTAATATGTTTTTATAAATGTTAAATTAATTATTTATATGTATATATCTATTTTTCAATTATAATATTAATTTTAAATTAATTCTTGACATTAAATTAAATTAAAACTTTGATTAGTTATACAATTCATCTATTCTTCCTTTAAATAAGCTTATAAAATATTATAAATATTATTATTTATATAAAATTATAAATTATTTGTATAAAAATTATTAAAAATAATCCAAAAAAATTGATTATAAAGTATTAATAATTATAAATTGTAAAGGTAATAATATATATATTTATTTTGTTATTTATACGTAATAAAAATAAAAACAAAAATAACTACAATCCCATGCACCTCCTTTTTTAAAAAATAAAATAATTTTAAAAAGTTATTAATCAAACTCCTCCAATCTATTTTATAAACTATTTATTTCTTTAACAAAACAAAAACAGCTTATTCTAGAGTAACAACAATCTTAAACTAGTGTTAATTTGAGATTCGAGATTTTGGAGGCAGTAGACAAAAGAAAATGGGTATATTTATTTGAGGGCATAAAAGACATTTCATCTAGTTAAATTAAACGGAAAATTGTTGGCGGTTGGGGCTCAAGGGGGTTTCTGAAAAGGTTGTTGGGTCCCGGACGTCTCAGCAAACAATAAAGGGTCATATGATAATGTCCATTTGACATCATCTCACCTCATCGCTATCATCACTCTTCACAAGCCAATCATAAATAGAGACAGAATTAAGAATCAGCTTTCACCGGAACAAAGCAGTAGATTATTGCAGTGTTTATAATATGTGGGATTCAGGAACTTAAAAACTCGCTTAATCGACAGAAAAAGCAAAGGGTTAAGTGCTTTAATGTTACAACAATTTCAATGACAACACAGATTGAAGTTTATTATTGACACTTCCCAGCTGCTTTAACCCTCAGCAACAACAAAGGTAACTATGAATGGATTTTACACTAGCTATAACATAAACCTTTCTTTTAGTATTTGACAAACCAAAATCGAATTTGAATGTGAAAGGTACAGAAATACACAGTCGAAAATGCTGATGCATCAGCTGAGCATACTTAAAATCCCACGACATCAGGAAAACAACCTCTTCTCATGTTCCCAAAGGAGCAACTTCGAACTAGAGGCGCACACCGTCCAGCTACTTCATTTGTGATAGCTTTCGTATTTGATGCTCCATATCTAACTAGATCACACCAAGCGAGCCCAAGTAGGACTAACAACCATTCAGACTATACTTGGTGGATCCCCTACCCAGTTGCAGACAGCACGAGGCCAACGAGTTCTAACACAGTCCACCAAAGGTGCATGCTGTGGCGGCTCAGGTTTAGCCACTTCAGTATCTTTTCCACTTGATTCGTTCCCACCAGATCCAGAGGGCACCACATCTGCCAAGAACTCCTCAGGAGTCCACCTAGGGGGAACTGAAACCCTCAACTTTGTGAGCCTAGGCCTTTGCACAGGAGTCTCACCTCCAGAGTTCACTTGGCTGCCATTCAAATCTGATTTCGCAATCCCATTAAAATGATAGAGATCAAAAACCTTCTTACCCATCAATCCAGTTGAGTCCTTGAGGCCCCCCAAGCTTTTGTCTAAATCCAAAATAATCTGCCAGAACTCGCTCCATACAATAAAACCTGAGCCGCAAAGGTGATCCAGTTTCTCACGCGGTAGTCTGATATTTGTCTCCCGGAGGACTTGATGGAAACCTTCCACACTAATAAAACCACCACCTCCACTCTGATCCTGTGCATCAAAAGCTTTACGAATCTGTGATTCTCTTTCTTCCAATTCATTCTCATCTTGGACAGTGGTGTCGAGAGCAAATAGAACTGTATAATGAGACTCACTCCCAACAACCCATATAGGCCATTTTGGGCATTTCAGATTCTGGCCAACTTTACAGAAGTTGAGGGATTCCAAAAGAGTCAGGAAACCAACTTCTACTCTCGTGGATATGCCTTTCAAAAACATGCCACCACCAAAATCCATCCTCCCATCAAACACATTAGGAACCGCCTGTCCACAAAGCAATAGATTCACAATTTCCTGATACACATACAGTAGTAAGGTCATTATCTTATGGAAAATGCTATAATTATAATTAAATAATTAAATAAGAAAAGCACCAATAGGACCAATAACAGCAGCACTAGAACAAATTAATGTTTCACTGATCTGTAAAATACCTGAGAGGCATGCCCAAATGGTGCAGTGACTAGAGGTAAACTAGGATCGTCCCTGTCAGCTTGGACAGAATCCTATACAAGGTTTTGAAAGCATAAGTAAATTATAATCCCCAGCAAAAGAACTTGAGTAAAAAATTCTTAATTACTTTATCATGCTATTTAGATGGAATTTAGAACAGTATGACCAACATTGTTTAAGCACTCTATCAACAGTAAGCAAAAATCCACCTGATATTTCTTGAGTAAATAGTTGCCACTACTGTATTGACTCAGCCAACTGTCTACTTACAAGGGTTAATGCCACCATAAGACATGTGTATAACATTTTGAGGTACATTTTATTTCAAGTACATGTACCCAATGATATTACCTTGGAGTCATCCAATAAAAATTGACAATTAACCAAGAGAATTTATGTGATTCTCCAGCTTTAAAGTTTATTTCTAAACCAAAAATCAATAAAATTTCAACATAATCTACCACAGAAAAAAGTTTAAAAATTTCATAAGAAGACTAAAGTTATATGCTTAGATTTTCTTCACTTATCTCCCATATATCCATGCTGAACATAAAAATTCAGTTAAATTTAACATGTATGGGACCAAACTTTGTAGCTTATGCTTCACATTTAAGACAACAAGCTTTCCCTTGCCCATTGAATTTTGAAAATAAATTATCTAGAATCATTTAGGCAAAGTATTTAGGTCAATGGTTTAATAATTCATCACCTAGGTTCCCATAACAAAATTGATAATTCATCACTTGCGTTCCCATGACAAAATTGAGAATTTCATGATTGTCGACTCATGCATAATCAGCAATCCAATGGTCAATTGAACATCATAAAGAAAATGAGCTTTCATGCTGACAACCATACCAATCCTCTAGAGAGTAATGCAGAAATAAGGAATAGCATTGCCCCCATTCGACTTTGGAAAACAGGAATCATAGCTTCAAGCTTCTGCAGGACACTTGCATGCAATGTGTACGTATCCACTCTCAAGACTTTCTGCAGATCAGAACCTGATTCAATTGAAAGACCTTCAAGTGCCTTTGTAATAACCTGGAATATCAAACATACAGACAATCAGCAAATACCAAGACAAAAAGTGCTGCAAAAGCACATTGATACTAGAAAATGCTGCAGCCAAATGAGCACAGGAATAACGGTATCAGGCCAGGTTCAACAGACCTCATCCTTCTGACCGTCTTCATGTCCAATACTAGCCAAAGTCGCGATCACAGCCCTTTTATTACTTCCACATAAAAACAATATCTCACCCATACTTTTAACCAAGGCTCTGTAAATTTTGAAAAAAGAAAAAAGAAAGCAAATGGAACACATTTAAAAAATGAAGCAGAAACTCATAGATATTGATGCACAAGTTGAATAAGAACAACCATTAAAATCTTAAACAAACCTGCAGTGCTTTCTAACTGATTTCTCACAGTAAATAAAATACAGCAGACATTTGGAATAAGCATACAGGGAAAACAGCCATGAACTTTGATTGAGATCATTGAAAGTTCTCAAACTGGTAAAACAGCTAAGGGTTTGCTCATCATTAATATAGATCCATATTTATGTAAACATGCTAAAATTTTAAAGAAGACCTCAAGTTCAGGTACATAAGGTATTAAAATTCAAATTTCACTTGGAAGACAGATTAAGACATGAGTCATTCATATAAATTAATATGAACAAACTTTTTGTGCTTACAAAGAGCTAGACTAGCATCAATTTCTCAAAAACAGCAATAATACAAAACAACAAATGCAATGGTTCTAGTTTACTTTGTTAAGGGTCTACAGCCTTCCGCATCATAAACTCACATGAAAAAAAAAAAGGCTAAATTTAACAATGTCATATCTTTACCAATAAAATATTATATAATTTATAATTAAATATTAATCACCTTGCTTTTGCATCTTCAGTAAGAGAAGCAAAACCACTTGTAGCAACTTGACTTTTAGAAAAACTCCTCGAACCCAAATTTTGTGGTGTGTTGCATGCAGCTTTATCTAATTCATCCTTGAAGAAAAGAAGGTATTTAAGAACAAATGCCTGCAAACCAAACAAAAGATATGATCAAAAAAATATAGAGATTATGATATGCCTACAGAAGTAAACATTGAAACAGCATTTAAAAATATTATGTGTACAAATGCATACTCAAAGAAGAAAGCATTAAAATAGTATGCCACAAGAAAGCCACTCAGGAAGTAAAATAAATCTACCATGCATTTCATTAATATTAACAAGTTAGGCATGATTTAAACGAATTGTCATGAACTAATTCTATTTCAAAGCTCAATAAAAATAAGATAATTCAGCTATCATATATGATATCTAAATATTAATCGAAAAAAGGAAAATAAGATGAACCACTTTTTGCCATGGCACAGGATTTTATAGGCTTCTCCTAATTATTACAGACCATAAGATGGACCACTTTTTCATAGCAAAGGACTACATAAATTTCTGTTAACAGTACAGATAGTGAAATGCCAGAGACATAGAGAAACTAATATGGAAACATACAAAATAAATAAATATGTGAATTAAACAAAAAAAAAATTCTCTAGGACAAACATTTTTTCTGAAGTTTTGGTTGCAAAAACTACAAAGGGCAAATCTGGTCTCAATGTCAAAACAGTAACATGCCTATATTCAGGTTGAGGTTTTGAATCCATTTAATAACAGGGTCACGAGAATTGAGCAAACATTGGATCATCAAAGTTACATACTTCAAATCAGAAAAGACTTTACAGACGAAAAAACTATTAAGATGTAGTTTATCATTCTCACCCACAAGATTTGCCGATAGCAGAATAGGAATAAAAATATAGGCAGGTTTACTAAGACCACGTGACTTTCAAATAGAGACCAAGCTTTAAAAATTTAAACACATTATAATGCCAGATAAAGTTTAATTGAGTAAATAACGTCGAAGTGTATTCTCTGCCTCAAAGTCTTTATGCAAACTACCAACATTACGAGGATGGTTCCAAGTTAACTTTCAAAGAATCGACCAAAAATTATGGCAAACAAATAAATAACATCATTCATCTACAGATAAATACAAAATTAGCAAATTTGGGTTATCATTAGAGAAATAGCCAGTTTGAAAAAAAATGAATGGTGAGTTATAGCATGATATATTACACAGCAAAAAAGATAAATGTTGAAAGAAGTAGGTATTTGAAAAAATGCAATTTATGAAAGACTCATGCATATGTGCAACAACAAAATCATACACCATGATCAGAAATCTGGAAGTTACTTGTATGGTTGCTAAGACGCCACAGGGCCCGCCTTCATGCTGCACAAGGCCCATAGATGTTTCTGGATCAGAGCTAAACCTATAGGAATGTTTTACATTATATCAGCTAACAAGTGCATGCATAAAAAATCTACCATAAAATTTTAGCATTGAATTATCAGGCAAATTAAAAACAGATTAGGAACATCTAAAGAAAATAACAAAATGACAAAATTTTCAAAGCGAACAAATGTATATAAACATAAGCAAACCATAAAAACAGACTATAAACATAAATTTAACTTATACTATCGCAGGTATGGAATTTATGAATTACACATGTAATTTATTAATCACAAACGAAATAATATCAGATTAAAAACACAACTTACTTAAGCACACTGTCAATTGTACCATTATCAACCAGTCATAAAACATGTAACATCCAACTGCCATTTTGCTAAAGGATTATAATTCCAATCAAACTTTCAAAAAAAAATTATTTTATCAGCTACAACATTATATTTACTCAACCATATCATCAGTAACGCATGCCACATCAATGGCACATCTTTCGAAATAGAAATTTGGGGGTAACATTTGGGAAAAGTCGTATTAAACAAAAAGGAAAGAGTTCAGCAAGTCAGACATTTTGCCTCAAGTTAAAACTATAAATTGCAGTTCGATCCAATTACACCAACAAATATTAACTTCTATAATCAAACTCCTCAAAGCATAAAATACTAAAAAGCCATATCCTAGTAGAAAATGTTTACTCGTTAAGGTACAAATAACTTTAGAACAAATACCTAATGCCCTGATTGCTCCACTGAGCAAGAATGTCTTTCGAAACACTATTCCCAAACAACATCGAAAACAACTGATTGGCTTCTTCCTTCCCCAAATTCCCTCCTTTCGATTCCAAAACGTTCTCTTTCGACGAAAATTCGCTGCTTTTTACGATCTTAGGCGATGAATTCGAAGCAACAGGCACGTTTTTCGTCGCCTCCTTCATCCGCTTCTCGGCCGCGGCAGCCATCAGTTCTCGCTGCATCCTCCGGCAATCCTCTGGAGAGGCCAACGGAGTTCCGGCCGCCGCGTCCCTCGGCTTGCTCCGCTTCGGCTCCGGCGGCGTGTGTTGCATGCTCATACGTAGAGCCATTTTCAGGTCCTCCTCTTCTTGATCCGCCATAGATCACAGAACTTCCACGAAATTTAATGTTAATTTAGGGTTTCGATTCTGAAGCTTCGAATATTCTTTACCGAATACATACACAAATCCAATTGACTCAATTATAGGATTTGAATGTAAGTAAAATTATTTGATTTGAAAGAAAAATTAATAAAAAAAAATAACGTTTAAATTTAAGAATTCTAGAGGAAAGAACTTGATTTTAACGAAGAAGAATGGAATCTGAAATCTAGGGCAGGGTCGAAAACGGGAAAGTGAAACAAATTCCAGATTCTGGTAGCCTGGTAACGCTGGAAAGAGTGGGGAAACGATGTCGTATAAACCAACCCCCTAATCTTTTTAAGCGTGTTCTGGTGTCGAGATGACTATTTTGTCCCTGATACTGTAATCAACAGTGGTGGTGGTGGGCGTGGTGTGGAGAAAAAGAAAGGGGTATTTTGGTGCTATAAGAGTGAAATGCTTTCCTTTAATGGAGAGTAAAGCGTTTTGTTTGGCTGTGTCAGAGAATCTATACTTGGAAGCTAGTAGTGGGGTCGAGAGGAAGGCGGGATTTGATTGGGTGATTCAAGTTTCAGGATTGAAATTGATATTTAACCGTCGGAGGTTTTCGTTGTCTGAAGATCAGCAAGGCCGCCACGAGAATCTTTATGAGAAGAAAGAAAGAGTGCAAAATGGGAGAACTTGGCAAGATATCAGAATTGCCTTTCTGTTTAAAAAAGGAATAGCATAAGGTCTAGTGGGTAAAATCTTTATAAACATCCAACAATTATCCAAATGAACCTAAAACATAAAACAAAAATATTAAAATAAGAATATTAAAAAAAAGATATTTTATTAAAAGGTTAATATGTAGAGATTTAATTTTTTTATTTAATTTTATGATATTAATCAATATAATAGTAAGTGATGAGTTAGTATTAAAAATAACTACATCTTAATTTTGTATCCATATCTATTGTATTATAATTTTGATTTTAGTGGATTAACGACTACAATATTAGGATAAAAAATTTAAATACAGTGTTACCCTTACATTATAAATTTTGTCCCTTAAACAACTTTAAACATAAAATACAAATATAACATATTATAATAGATGTAATATCTTATTTATATGATTAGGCTATTGGAACTTAATTTTTTGACTCCATTTTTCACACCAACTTTTCAACAAAAATATCTTTAACATCAAACTCATCTCTTTAACGTTAAACCCAATCTTTTTAAACGTTAAACCGAAAATAAACAATTACTTCATCTTCTTCCTCTACCGTGGCCTATCAGAGTACTCTTCCAATATAAAGTTTACCAGTCAAAAAATAATCATAATCCTAACGAAAAACCACGCAAACCAAGCAAATTAAGCATACTCATATGAAGATTCCACAACTCCATCACCAATACATAAAGCAACAGCGAAATCAAAGGTTAAAAATAGAACCTTGGAAATAAAGCAACAGCGAAATCAAAGGTTAAAAATAGAACCTTGGAAATAATATTCAGCTGTAGATTTTCCCTTCAACATTCACCACAAATAACCTCCTCATCTCTTCTTCACTATCTTTATACGCAAGAATCCAACTATTAACACATCTCTTCTTCACTCCCTCCACAACAGATTTTTATACAACAATTTTTATACACAGAATTCAACTATTAACACAAAAAAAAAAAAAAAAAAGAGAGAGAGAGAAGAAAAATTCAGCCAAAAGGGTGGTTGTTAAAACCAATGAGAGCAAGATATTATTCAGAAAAAGGAGAAAAAAGACTTGCAAATGAGGACAAGACGTGTATAATAACGTTCTACCCCATTTTTTTTTCATTTTCTTTATTATTAAAAATTTTTTTCCGAATAAGCCTTTAATATGCAATAAAACTTTTATTGGATTGAAGGTAAAAAAGTTGGACGAGTAAGCATGGAATGGTTTGCTCAATGTTTGATTTATTTCTTATAATACCCTCAATTACGAGGCCTTGAGCACAACAAAGGAAAGTCTGACGGTCATTGTAGAGAAAGAAATTGAAGTAATTGTTTATTTTAGGTTTAATGTCTAAAGAGATAGATGGTTTAACGTTAAAGAGATAAGTTTAAAGTTAAAGATATTTTAGTTGAATTAATTGTGTACAAACGGTGTCTATTATTATTATTTGTAAGATTTTATTAATCATAGGATTAAGAATAGATGAAGGGTGGATAGCTGGTGTAAAAAATTAAGTCTCAATAGTCTAACCCTATTTATATTATTTTAATAATTTTATTGAATGAATGATTTTGATTCTTAAACTCAAAAGAATTTTATTTGGAATTGATTTCCATATTGATAGTCCTGAATTACTTTTATTACTTATAATTAAGTTAGAGATTTTTTTTTTTAATTTTGTAATGAAACTTCATTTCCTATTATAATTGAGTTTAGGAACGTAATAAATAAAAGTAATGCTATTGATACAAAAATATATATCTCAATTGATGTGGTATCATATGAATGGTAAGGTGAATATTTATTTTTATTATCTTTCTGTAGTTGTTCTATTAGGTTTGAATATTATTGATTATTGATCTTTTGAATAAATATTTATCATTTTAATTTTTATATATTTATCTTACCATTTATTTAATATCACGTCAATCTGGGCACTACCCTTAAACAAAATATTCTCAAAATTATTATGCATACAAATAAAAATAAAAATAAAAATAAATTATCTATTAATTGATTCGATGTTGATAAAACGTTATTTGATTCCATTTTTCAAATTATAGTGGACTTAATGGAAGCCAACTCATCCCACTTCATCTTGTATTTTGTATATTTCCAACTGAACCAAAGAGAGGATTGGATTCTTGACAAATATAGTAATAGAAAAACTGAAATCTTCAGTCAAATACTTGGCAGTTAGTATCTCATTTATTAAATTTTAAATTATAGAATAGATCTATGATGATTTTTTTTAAATGCTTAATCTTTATGGTGGATTTTGAAGCAATAGAATTTAACTATAGGTTAGTTAAACAGGGGTTAATAATTGCACCCTTTAAAACAAAAAGTATGTTATTTCACTTTTATCATAAGGCATTCTCATCGTGCAAATTGACCATCATTATTATTATTACAAATCAGAAATAATACAACAAGATACAAAATTTAAATACATACATATAATCTCTAAACCTGGGATTATTTTATTTATTTATAAAATAAATAAATAAAAACAATAATGGACGTACATATGGATCTTATACACTACTTTATGATGTATTTTTATTATTTTAATAATGATTTGGGATTCATTATCGTGTTAAGGTGTTTCACAGCATGGGCTGACATGGCGTCACAGAATAGGGAGGATAGGACGGCCGCAATCAGGCGCTGTACCCAATACCTTCTCTAAGGAATGACGTTGGATTTGATTCGACAACATTATCTGCAGCAGAGGTGGAGGCGAACATGGGCGTAAATGTAAATAAGTAAAAGTATAAGGACATCCTCGAATCCACCACCTCGTCCTCTTCAACATCAACACACGAAGCACGCAAGCCAACGCAAACTTTTAACCGTCGAATCAGAAGCCGACGAAATTCGTTAACGCTATCTTCAGTCACGACCAAGAGATCTCTCTCATTCACCTCCCTCCACGTGTCCTTCGAAACTTCCGTTTCCTCCCGATAACATAATCCGTCTCTTCTCCTCCCTCTCACTCTACGATATATATCCACTTCATCATTACTTCTTGAAACGAGAGACCAACACGTACCATCAGTCTCTTAAACTCACCGTTTCGTTCGTTCATTTTTTCCTTTTGTTGTTCGTTCATCGAGACAGAGATGGATCACACGGCGGATGCCTTCCGTACCGATTTGATGACAATAACTCGTTATGTGTTGAACGAGCAGTCGAAGCACCCGGAGTCGCGTGGCGACTTCTCGATTTTGTTGAATCACATTGTTCTTGGTTGCAAGTTCGTCTGTTCTGCAGTCAACAAGGTCGTTTTATTTGTTTTTGTTTCTGCTCTGAAAATTGTTAATAGAATATTATAAATGATCTTTTTTTCCGATGGATAATAAAACGAGTTTTTTTTTTTTTTTTTTTTTTGTGG